>CM058232.1:11852403-12083719 GCA_030180135.1 Orychophragmus violaceus
TCTCTCTCTTGCTCTCTCTCTCTCTCGGTCTCTCTCTCTCTCTCTCGGTCTCGTCTCCCTCTCGCTCCCTCTCTCTCGGTCTCTCTCTCTATCGCTCTCTCTCTCTCGGTCTCTCTCTCTCTCTCGCTCTCTCTCTCGGTCTCTCTCTCTCTCGGTCTCTTACCCTATATATATTAGGGAATTATTCTTCCAACTATCGATGTGGGACAATTTCATTAAAATTTCATTATAGGTATCTTCGTCATTAACCTCGTGAGGATGAATCTGGTGCGTTTTCACTTCTCAATTATATAATTAGATATCATTTAATAATACTTGACACTAATATTATCTTAACGATAATAAATAGGGTTGATATAAAAGTTTTATAAATAAAATAATTTTTGTTTTCTATAATTTTGATATTGTTATGATTTAAAAGATATAATAGAATATTAAAAATTGTGATTTATTAAAATTAAATGTAATTCAAAATTATCTTTTCCGTTGAGCTTAAAATTAGAAAATGAGATATTTATGTGATTTTAAAATCAAGATATATCATTTCCATAATTGAAAAATGACATTTATTAAAATTAAATGTCATTCAAATTTGCTTTTTTAGATTAAAATTAGAAAATAAAATATTTAAAAAATTTTAAAATCAATATATATTATTTACATATCGAAAAAATAAATTAATTAAATAAGAAACTTTTAAAATATATATCATCTAATAATATTGGACACTAATATGTAACTATAGTCACTAAAAATAATATAACAGAAAATAATATATGGATGTTACACCAAACCAATATTCAGTGGCTATGTAAGATATATACGTAAGTCAAACAATAAAATAATATATATATATATATATATATATATATATATATATATATATATATATATATATATATATATATATATATATATCAGTAATTGAATTACCTAGTAAAAATCAATATCAAATGTAATTTTATCTTAACAATAATAAATAGGGTTGATATGAAAGTTTCATAAATAAAATAATTTTTGTTTACCGTAATTCTGATATTGTTATGATTTAAGAGATATAATAGAATATTAAAATTGTGATTTATTAAAATTAAATATAATTCGAAATTACTTTTTCTGTTTAGCTTAAAATTAGGAAATGAGATATTTATAGAATTTTAAAATTAAGATATATCATTTTCATAATTGAAAATGATATCTATTAAAATTAAATGTCATTCAAATTTGCTTCTTTATATTAAAATTAGAAAATAAAATATTTAGAAAAAATTTAAAATCAATATATATTATTTACATAATGGAAAAAAGTAAATTAATTAAATAGTAAACTTTCAAAATATATATTATCTAATAATATTTGACACTAATACGTAACTATTGTCACTAATAATAATATAATAAAATAATATATGGATGTTACACCAAACCAATATTTTATAGCTGTGTAAGATATATATGTAATATAAACAATAAAATATATATCAATAATTGAGTTACCTAGTAAAAATCAATATTAATATTTTTTTATTGTTATAATTTTTCATTGAGAAAATTCAGCTGATTCATCATGTAACAAAACTATTAGTATCAAAATAGAATTAAGAACAAAAATATAAAAATCCATATTAAATCGTTAAAAGGAAGAAAGTAATAAAAACCACATTACTATTCGGCTGTGCTGCTAAGCTCCATGTTCCATCCAAACTACTTGTAATCCCAGAGAAATATATCTTACGATCTATTAAAACGTTGGGGATACTAATGAATAAACAAATAAATAATTCAAATGGCTAACTTGAATGATTAACAACATCATGTGCTTCCCACCAATCGCCTATTACCCCCAAAACATAGTTTATAATATAGTGTATACAGATAACAAATCACATTTGACTATTCGACTGTGCTGCTAAAAACAGCATAAACCAGTAACCATTCTTTCAAATAGACAATGATAACAAATCATTTGATAAACAATTTAATGATCTAAAAATAAAAAGAAGACTGCCATAGCCAATTAAAAAATAAAAATAAAGAAAAAACTTCTTAAAAATCGATTTGTTTATCACCAAATCAATGCCGACAACACTTATTCGGACTATAGGCTCATTAGGACAACCGAGACTTGTGATGTGAACTAACAACGTCTTGACCACAACCATCATTCGGACTTTTAGATCTCAATAAATTCACACTTCTTTCTATAGAAATTCTCAGACGTTTGTTAATTCACCTCACATCATTAAACTTTAGCCTCTTCTTTCATGGGACCAAACGAACAAAACAGAATTAAAAAAAAAAACAAAAACATAGAATCCTTTCAAAATCGATAAGAAGAAGAAAGTAATAGAATTGACAACGGATCATTTGACCAAAACTTTGATGATCCGGAAGAAAACTTCCATGGCCAATGAAAAAAAAAAAGAGAAAATTTCTTAAAATATGGAAGATGCAAACGATTGTATTTCTATGCCATCCCAACCTCCCTTTATATATGATTTCGCAAACTTCTCTTGAAAGTTTAGTATATACCATATAATTTTTTTAAAATTCGAAATAATAAGATATTCATAAAGATGTTGTGCATGTTTAGGAAATAAATTAATTAAATGAATTAAAATCGATATTCATCAAGACGGTAAAGAATATTCGTTAAAATTGCAGATTTTTGTTTCCTAAAATATAGGATACGAAAATAAATAAATATGGTAAGTCGGTTGACAATATGAATTAAAAAAATGGTAGGATTAAGAAACCTAAATAATCCGACGGATAATATTAGATCTACGAATGAACGATCAAGATTTAAAAAACAGGATCCGCGTGTATATCCGTTTCCAAATCCGGATTCACCCAATATCCTTGCGTGACAAAATATCCAAAAATTTCAGGTTTTATCCTTAATGAAAAAATACACTCCTAACGACTCCAAGGACAATTTTCGGGAATACAACCTTTTTGTACCAAAGACGGTATCCTGTTATTATAGTATAGATATATAATGCCAGTTGTGTTTAAGTAAAAAAAAAGCTATTTTCCTTTCATATTACCAGTTACCACATTAGATAATTTCACTACACTATTTTTTCAAAATATTTTGACATGACATTTATTTGCAAAATGCTTATAATTCATAAATGGATCGATAGTTATGTGGATTTTTTCAAAAATAAATTCTCAAACATGTTATTTTTCCATGAGATATCATTAATATCTCCCCTGTTTCATTATAATTTTTTTTAAGCTAAACGGATAGAGTTTAAAAATAAATAAATATATATATATATATATATATATTTGTTTACTTTTATATTGAAAACACTATTTAGTATTTAATAATACTCCGCCTATTTTTTAAAATTTGATTTTTTAGACTTTTCATATAAATTAAGAAGCAATAAATGTTTTTACTTTTACAAATTATTTACTGTCTTATTTTTGTATTTTTATGTTAAAATTGTCTTATTATCATATTTTTTGTTTTAAATTATTATACCATTTCTCTTTCCAACCTTGTATTACATCATTTATTGGTTTTCATCTCTTTCCTCTATTTTATTGCAATTAATTTATTTTATAAAACTAAATGTATTAATTTATCTTTTAAATGAGATCATTAATTAAAATACATGAAATTAAACTTTTAAAAACAAGAATAAAATTCTAAAAAATCAAACTCTTAAGAACGAAGGGAGTATAACTTAACCAATGATAAAATATCATAGGGTACAAATGATAAAAAAAGATACAAATGATCACAAATCATTAATTTTTTTTTAATTTTTTTACATAAAACTTAAGTTTAATAAAATACATTTAGTTTTTTTAAAAACTTAGTATAAAATAGTATAGGAAATAGTACAAACTAACGTTATTTAATTACAATTTTAGTTACAAATTTGTTACTTATTGCAATTATTGCCAGAAATTATATCATTTCGGAAAATAAAAACCTTAAAAAATCCCATCGGATAAAAAGTAGCCGCCACCACAATTAATACAAATTTATCTGCTGACATAATAAATAAAGTGAGTTAAAAAAAAAAATAAAAATAAATAAAGTAAATTGTTTTTTTTAAGAACGTTTAACTGCATATTTCAGCATTTTCATGGCGTCTCGTTTGAGCTTATTTCGTTTGACCTTATTTAGGTTGACCTCTATGGCTATCTATCGGTTAAGTTTAGATATTCGCTAATGCGTTAAGCTCAAGCATCAACCAAAACAAAAATATTATAACAGATAAGTCGAAAAACATCCTTCTCTGCTTCTTCTTCAAGACTTCTAGGACAAAGAGGTCAGTTTTTGGTTCTCGTGTTTAATTTTTAAAATTTCAATCTTATTTCGTGAGTTTATTGAGAAGAGAAACGATTTATTAACCGCAAATCCCTGCACTCAAATCTCTTAAACCCATCTGAGACTGCATCATAGAGATCCCTATATATATTTCATTTTGTTGATTTATGGTCCTTATAAGAGATCATTTGGTACGTTTATGTTCTCTCCAGCTCTTGCTTACTTCTTTTGAGCTTAATTTAGTAATTTCTCTACTTCCAGGACTCCAAATCAATACCAAAATTGCGAGGTTTTTAGTCTTAAAGATTCAATTCAAATGGAGCCTCCAAAGGGATTTCGAGCTTCTTTCTTGCAATTCTTAATATTCCTTCCTTATTTCATTGGATTACTGTTTCTGGGTTTCATCAAAGGTATGAATTTGAGAGCTTAATTTTAACATTGCTTCTACATCTCGCAATTTATCTCTGGATTCTTCTATTGGGTATCACTAAAAGTCTGAACTTTCAATGGATTTCTACTCCTTTAAGCTTGATTTTCAATCTACTCCTTTAAGCTTGATAACTCACCAGAGGATTTGACTTCATTACGGCTGTTGACTTTAGTTAGCTTGGTTGATTGTTCTTCATTCAACTAATGTTAAAAGTCAACTACTTTGACTTTGTCTATGCTCAAAATCTTTCATTTTCAATCAAATTCAACACCTAGTGCATAAAATTGTTCTTATAAAACTCAATTTTCAGAACTGTTTATGATCTGAAAGACTCTTTCTTTGTTGCTTAGGTATCGTTTTGTGCCCACTTGTATGCCTCATTGTGACTATAGGCCACTCCGCTGTCATACTAAGTCTTTTGCCCATCCACATCGTGTGGACGTTCTATTCAATACTGAGGTAACTAACTCCTCTACTCTTACTTCCATGTTCTCTCCAATCCCATCGTTAAAGACTCCTTGTTTGATTCTTCTCAGAGCCAAACAAATAGGACCGATCTTGAAGCTCTTTCTATGCTTATGTCTGCCTGCCGCCATCATTCTCTGGCTAGTTCTTGGTATTTTATCAAGTGTTCTTGGAGGTGCTTTATATGGTTTCTTCTCCCCAATTTTCGCCACCTTTGATGCCGTTGGCGAGGGCAAGCCTTACCCTTTTTTCCATTGCTTCTATGATGGAACTTGGAGCAGCATCAAACGTAGCTTCACCTGTGTCCGTGACTTTAAAGATGTGTGCTTTCACTCATACTTCTCACTCATGGATGAGCTTAAAGTATGTTTCCCGGATCAGAAATATCATGAAATAAGGTATGTTTATGCTCATTCTTGAATTCCCACCTGAAACCTATCTTTCAGTAGAGTTTACTTACGGTTCTGTATATGTTTCCAGGCTGCTTCAACTTCCAGGGGCTTTGTTAGCTTCGGCTGTCGGGATTCTTGTTGATTTCCCGGTGATCTCACTCGTAGCCTTATACAAAAGCCCTTACATGCTCTTCAAAGGTTGGCACCGTTTGTTTCAAGATCTCATTGGACGGGAAGGTCCATTCTTGGAGACAATGTGTGTCCCCATCGCAGGCCTCGTGATCTTACTCTGGCCTTTGGCTGTCACAGGCGCAGTTCTTGGTTCAGTGGTCTCTAGTATCTTCCTCGGTGCTTATGCAGGAGTAGTCTCATATCAGGAATCATCGTTTTACTATGGACTCTGCTTTGTGGTTGCATCTGTGTCCATTTACGACGAGTATAGCACAGATATACTTGACATGCCTGAAGGATCTTGCTTTCCAAGGCCTAAGTATCGAGAAAAAGAACCCGAATCAACGGCTTTTTCAGGTCCTATACCAAGACTAGGCTCTGTTAAAAACACTTCTTCAACAAGATCAGGATCAGTCAGAATCCCCATGATTGATGTTAAGCCTCTTGACGTAAGCACAAGCTTATTATATCCACTGGAAACCCAATTGGAAAACCCGCTTCTTGACTTTTGATGTCTGTTGAAATCTTGCAGCTTTTGTATGGTCTCTTTGTGGAATGTAGGAGGTTTGGAGAGATTTTGGCGAGTAAAGGGCTGATAAACTCCAAAGATATCGAAGAGGCGAGGTCTAGTAAAGGCAGCCAAGTGATCAGCGTTGGCTTACCGGCTTATGCACTTCTTTACGAAATTCTACGCTCCGTCAAAGCCAATACTGTCGGCATTTTACTCAGTAAAGTTTTCCCATATCATCAAGAAACCAACAGAATCGAACAAAGGATACAATTTTTAATTTGAGTCCATTTTCTGTGTAGGTGACGGTGTAACTGAAGTAACTACCAAGAACCGGCCTAGAGATACGTTCTTTGATTGGTTTCTGCATCCGCTTTTGATACTCAAGGAGCAAATGAAAGCTACAAACATGTCTGATGAAGAAGAAGAGTATCTCGGAAGACTAGTGTTGCTGTATGGAGATTCAGAGAGGCTAAAGAACTCCTACGCCAATTCTGCTTCTCCTCCTCTCACCGACCGTAAAAGAGCTGAACTTGACGCCTTTGCTCGCAGGTAAATAAACCTTTTAAAAGTTTTTGTTGTCCGGATCAGATTGGGTTTTTATTTAAGTTCATCTCTGTATGCGTTTGTTAGGATTCAAGGACTAACAAAAACAGTATCAAGGTATCCAACATTCCGTCGACATTTTGTGGATTTAGTGAAGAAACTATCGGAGGATTTGGACCAGAACCATGGCGGTTCGGTAAAGGACGAAGAATCTATAACGGAAGCGCCTGCTCCGGCTAGGATATTTTCTCGGATATTCAGTAAGAGTCAGAGATCGTTCAGAAGAAAATGGAGTGTAGATATCGTTTAATCATGGTACGTGTGGATATTTGGAACTTGAAAGCCTGTTGCTCTTTGCTGGACAAAAATTGTCGTTCCTTGTAAAGATTTTTCAGATGGATTGTTTTGATTTATAGAACAGTATATGTTTTCGGACAAGAAAGTTGAATTTCACCACTTTGTGTAGTTTTACATTTGTCTTCTTCTCGTGCTCAGGTGAAAATAATCCGATGAAATAAAACTACACGAAGTGTTTCTCTTATCTTTTCAAACGGGACGCATATCTTCCCGCGTTCCTCTTTTTCGTTTGGTGAATACATCCAATGAATTAAAGCCACGTGTCAGATGGCACCCTCCTCGAGACGAGCACGCGCCTTTGAAAATATCCAGTGGTGTGTTCGCCACGATTAACCTGAGTCGGTATCCAAAATGAACGGTTGCCATGATTCCAAGCTTTACTTGTTCAAAAGATCTACGGCTCTTCTACGTAGATGAAGCTGAGCCTCACATCAACAAATATGCACACGTCAGTAATCTCGTGTGTATACTGTATAATGTATGTCAATTCTAGCTAATTTCGGGTTATTAAAATTACTAATATAAATACTTAAAATTAATTTTCAGACATTTTCAATCTTTATCGTTTAATTCGCTCCGTCTCCCACTGTCTTTCACCGCGAAAATGGCGTCCGGTTTGATTGGAAGATTGGTTGGAACCAAACCGTCGAGATTAACCACAGCGGCGAGGTTGATTCCGGCACGATGTACGGCTTCTGGAGCTGAAGCGGAACCAAAAGCTTCATCTGGTGGTGGCGGCGGGAAAGGATCGAACTTCAAGACTTTCCAGATCTACCGATGGAATCCCGATAATCCTGGTAAGCCTCAGCTTCAGGATTACCAGATCGATCTCAAGGATTGTGGTCCGATGGTTTTGGATGCTTTGATTAAGATCAAAAACGAAATGGATCCGTCACTCACTTTCCGTCGATCGTGCCGAGAAGGGATCTGTGGTTCGTGTGCTATGAACATTGACGGATGCAACGGACTCGCGTGTTTAACGAAGATTCAAGACGGAGCGTCGGAGACGACAATTACACCGTTGCCGCATATGTTTGTGATTAAGGATCTGGTGGTGGATATGACCAATTTCTACAACCAGTACAAGAGTATTGAGCCGTGGTTGAAGAGGAAGAATCCACCGTCTGAGCCTGGGAAGGAGATTCTACAGAGCAAGAAGGATAGGGCTAAGCTTGATGGGATGTACGAGTGTATTCTCTGCGCTTGCTGTAGCACATCCTGTCCTAGTTACTGGTGGAACCCTGAGTCTTACCTTGGCCCAGCCGCTTTGCTACATGCCAACAGGTTAGTTAAATGATTGAGGAAGTTGGCTTTATTGGGAGTTCATTGCAAATTGTAGGACTAGGAACCTGCTTTCAGAATTTGCATGGATGGTTGGGAAGATTCGTATATAGATTATCTTGTTATTCGCTGCAGTGATTCTACTTATGTGGTTCTTCACTTGTGTTTGACTGCTTGCATTGGTGTTTTCCCATTTATCTTATTGGAGAGACAGTATGGTCAATGTTTTGGTTTGGGAAGCTGATTCTAACTAAGTTAGTAGATAAAGTTTTGATCTTTGGATGTGTTTGTAACTAGAGAATTGTTCACATGTGCAGGTGGATAAGCGACAGTCGCGATGAGTTCACTAAGGAAAGACTTGAGGCTATTGACGATGAGTTCAAGCTTTACCGTTGCCATACAATCTTGAACTGTGCTCGTGCATGTCCAAAGGGTTTGAACCCAGGCAAACAGATCACACACATCAAGCAACTTCAGCGTTGAACAACTTTTAAGTATTGAGTGGCCACCGTTACCGTTTGAAGCTAATAATCTTCGATTCATTCTTGTATTGTTATTGCCAAATATTAGCACCTGAAGAAAACTCTTTTGCAAGGCTTTCCAAGTAGATGAGCTGTGAGGTTGTATCTTACTGAAAATCTCTCTTTAAGCTAATAAAACTCGAGAAAACTTAAACCTCATCTACTTTCTTTTTCTGCCGTCTAACCTCATCTATTTTTCATCTAATCTTTTTGTCGTCGAACCTCACTACTTTTCATCTACTCTTTTGTGTTCTATCTGCTTAGTCTTTTATAAAAAAAAGCATTCATGTCCTTTCATCTACACATGAACACAACGTGATAGAATAACATAGCTTAGCCATAGAAAAGATCACATCACTAATTTGGTGGTTCAACGTCCTCTGCAAATGATTGTGTGCATACGTATTAACTGCAAGCACTGTGCCACATAAGAAAGATGTCACCGCAACACTAGCAACACTGGCTCTGTTCTCTGTCTCTTTGGTCATTATTAGCACAGAAACTGATGTTGCTCCAAGAACCAAACAGTTTCAGTTCTTTACTAGTTCTCAGGAACATGATAAGTCTCAGTATTTTACAGTGGAAGGTACTATAGCTTTGAATACAAGTTCTAGAAAAAGTTAGGTTGAGGGAACTTGAGAGAATGCTCATGCACTTGTAGTTTTACATGGGTTTTAGTTGTTCTTCATCTGCAGGTTGCAGCAACGATTGTGAAACATCTTGCTGTGAATGCAACATAGAGAAACAGCCTCCGGTTAGTGTTCAGTGTTTCCGAATATGAGCTTTAACTTCCACTATGTTCATGAGTAACACAAGTATGAACTATAATGTCAAAAACCTCAAAATTTTATAATTCATCCCTCTGTTATTGCCTTTGTGAGGATTTATCTACAGATTCGACTTTGAACATTCCACAGATCGCAAGCAAAGCACAATCAATCAAATACGAAATCAGAACAAGCAAGAAATTAAAGAACACAAGAGAATAATTGGTAACCCTGAGTTCACCATATCCAATGTGGATTAGCTACTTCTCAAGGGAGAAAAATCGGTCTTTCAACCATCCACTATAATCAATGTGATTACAGTGTTTTTCACCGGAGGTTACGCTCACTTCTTCCTCTCTCTCGGTTATAACTCTAACACGAGATACAAGTGGAATAGAAGAAGAAGAACAAGAAAATGAGCCTAGATACACCGAGAATATCTCTCTCTCACCAACCCCAATCTGCTCTCTCTCACTCACCCTTTATGTTCTGTTACGGACCTCGTGGAGGAAGACAATGAAGATAAGAAGACCTAATGATTATAGATTGAAGAATCAAGGTTAGCAGCAGAGATTGTATAACATAGAAGATGATCTGGATAATGCATAGGACGTGACGTGGAAGACAAGTCAGCAGCTCGCTTTATGGAAAAGAGAAGATATGGAAGGATCTTCGAAATATGGAAGTTACAGATTGGTATAATCGAATATACTTGAGAATACAAGAGTACATAAGATTGGTACGCTTGGGATATTAGGGTTAGCTGCTTTTGTGTAGAATTGAAAAAACGTGTAACACAGAGGAATAAGTGTGCATCGTTTGTGAGCTTGGTGAGTGAATAAAGAGAGGTAAGCAACTGTTGTTGCTTGGTAAGGTTCTGGATAGATTTAGGAACTGGTCAGTCTTGATTCACTATTGTGAAGTCAAGTAAAATTGATTGAACAAGATTCGTTGTAATTTGTTCAAGAGATTTCTAAATAAGAATTGTGTTTTGGAAAACTCCTTGGTGTCCTCATATGTGTGTTCTTTTCTTTCTTTGTTCCATCTTTCTAGCACGACATTGTTGGGTTATTTGAAGGATTTTGATCAGAAAACATCATCAAAACTCGAGTGGATTTGTCTCTGATTCTTCGGGGTCGCGAAAATATTTCACCGAACCGTACTGTTGAAAGCCAACCACCGAGCCACTATCCGGTTTTGTCCAAATTCGTTTTCCTTCATTTTAATTTGATTTTCTATTGAACTTCTGTTTCCTAATAGTTTAATAAACTTATTAGAAGCATAGTATTGAATATCATAAGCTTTGCTTGCATAGAAATTGTTGTATGATTCATAGAGAAACTTGCTTGAAATTTGCTATCTCTTGTTAAAAAAGAATTTGATACTCTTATTCTGATTTGTTTCAGGAACCATGGGTGAGAATACTGGTGAAGGAAACGTAGCCATGATGCGAATGCTTCAAGCCATACAACAACAACTCAAACCATGGGTCAACGGTTTGATCGAGTGGAGCAACCTCGAGTAAACAACAACCAAAGACAAGAGCATGGTCGTAGGAAAACACATGGTCAATAGACTGATGTGAGTGATGAAGAACCACATTCTAATGATCGTAGAAGAAGAAGAGATCCAAGGAATCAAGATTTGGAGGAAGAAGAAGAAGACCATCCGAGATATTAATCCACGGACATGAAGCTCAAGGCTCCTACCTTTGCTGGAAGAGTAGACCCTGAAGCTTATCTAGTGTGGGAGCAGAGAATGGAGCATATTTTTTCCTACTACAAGTACACCGAGCAAAGGAGGCTAGCCTTAGCCGTAGCTCAACTCACTGATCACGCCTTATCTTGGTGGGATCGTGAGGTTAGTGATAGGAGAAGAAGTGATACTCCTCAAATGACCACATGGAGGGAGATGAAGCAACTAATGAAGAAGAGATATGTTCCCACTTACTACCATCAAGATCTTCAAAGGAAGTTCCGAAATTTGTCTCAAGGAACAAGAAGTGTGGAAGAATATTTTGAAGAGTTTGAGCACTTAAGGAACAGATTAGAACTTGAAGATGATGCTGAGATAATCATGGCTCAGTTCCTTGATGGGCTACAAGAGCGTATTTGTCGCAAAGTAGAAAGGCTTCCTTACAATGATTTGAAAGATATTCTACACAACGCCATACAAGCAGAGAAACATATCCAGAGGAAGAAATATGGCATGCCTAGAAAAACTAAAGTTTGGGATCAAGGACGTGCCAAGACACAAGTCCAATCAACTTCTCAAAACAAGCCTTTGGACAAAAGCAAAACCGTAGCTATCGACAATCGGTTTAAGTCTAAAGCAAGTGAGCCTAACCCAGGTAAGTTTTCTAATCCTAACACTTCTAGAACTCGTGATATAAATTGTTTCAAATGTAAGGGCAGGGGACATATGGCTAAGTATTGCCCTAACCCAAGAGTGATGATTCTCACGGATGCGGGAGAATACGAGTCACAAGATGAAGAAGATGCTATCATGGATGATGATGAGTTTGAGGAGGTTGAATGTGAACCTGAATATGGAGAGTCCCTGGTCATAAGGAGAGTCTTGAACCTCACGGTTCATCCTGATGAGTTAGCTCAAAGAGAAAACATTTTTCATACCTGTTGCACCATCCAAGACAAGGTATGTAATCTTATTATTGATGGTGGGTCATGTGCTAATGTTGCTAGTGTTATCCTAAGGTGACTTAAATCTCAAGGTACTGCAAAGGGGCCTTTCTTGAGTGAGCAAAGGAATGTCACGGGCCGAAGATCTCGTTAGGGCTTTCTATTGTCTATTGTATCGGGTTTTTTGGGGCAGTATATAAAGGGGTTTAAGGGTTTGTAAATATTAACACACACGAAATATAGAAACCCTAGACAAAAGGGTATTTGCCTCAATATCGTTTCTCTCTAAGTATTCCGCAAAACGTTCTATCTTCTAGGGTTCACTCGAGTTTTTACAACAGCTAGTGAGGATATGGTTTCCAAATTCAGCCTTGGAATGACTAAACATCATCATCCATTTAAACTAAGATGGTTTAATGACAAGGCTGAGATGAAAATCACGGATCAAGTACAAGTATCATTCAAAGTGGGAAAGTATATAAATCAAGTATTGTGTGATGTGGTTCCTATGCAAGCTTGTCATCCTCTACTTGGTAGACCATGGAAATTTGATGAGTATACCATGCACCATGGACGTAGCAACATGTATTCTTTTGTCGATGACAAAAAGAAATACAACTTAACTCCTCTTACACCAACTCAAGTGCATGAAATTCAAGTTAAGATGCTTAAAGAGAAGAGTTCTTCTTCAAAAATTAATCTACTGATCAAGCCTAGCTATATAACTAAGGCAATACTTGTAAAGAACCGGTATTGCTAATGATCTTTAAGGAAGTTTTGAGTGCAGGTTCTAGTGCTTTGGAGCAAGATCTTCCTCAAGAAGTCAAGGACCTTTTGGACCGGTTTACTGAGACATTCCCTGATGAAATACCTCTTGGACTACCTCCTATAAGAGGAATTGAGCATCAAATAGATCTGGTTCCTGGTGCACCTTTGCCTAATAGAGCCGCTTATCGAGTAAACCCGGAGGAAGCTAAGGAATTGGAGAAGCAAGTGAAGGATCTTTTGGATAAAGGCTATGTGCGTGAGAGCCTTAGTCCTTGTGTTGTACCAGTCTTCTTGGTGCCAAAGAAAGATGAGACTTGGAGGATGTATGTGGATTGTCGAGCTATCAACAATATAACCACCAAATACCGACATCCAATACCAAGGTTAGATGATATGCTTGATGAAATATCTGGTTCTAATTTATTTTCCAAGATTTATCTTAGGAGTGGATATCATCAAATAAGGATGAATGAAGGTGATGAGTGGGAAATGGCTTTCAAGGCCAAACAAGGTCTCTATGAATGGCTAGTTATGCCATTTGGACTCACGAATGCACCAAGCACCTTCATGAAGCTTATGAACCAAATTCTAAGGCCTTACATCAGTAAGTTTGTAGTGGTATACTTTGATGATATACTCATTTATAGCCCAACATTTTATGAGCACTTAGTTCATTTGGAAAATGTCATTAAAACACTTCAAAAGGAAGGCCTTTATGCCAACCTTAAGAAGTGCACTTTTTGCACTAATGAACTTGTCTTTTTAGGCTTTATAGTGAGTTCACAGGGACTAAGAGTGGACCAAGAGAAAGTAAAAGCCATACAAGAATGGCCAACTCCAACCAACACTGCTGTGATCAAAAAGGACGTGGGGTTCAAGTGGGGAGAAGCTCAGGAGCAGACCTTTAAATCCCTAAAGGATCGGTTATCAAATGCCCATGTTTTAGCTTTACCCGATTTTTCTAAAACTTTTGAGATTGAGTGTGATGCAACAGGTTTAGGTATTGGAGCTGTGCTTACTCAAGGAGGAAAACCAATAGCTTATTTTAGTGAGAAACTCAGTGGTTCAACCCTCAACTATCCCACGTATGACAAGGAGTTGTATGCCTTAGTTCGCACAATGGAGACTTGGCAACACTATCTACTCGCTAAGGAGTGTGTGATCCACACGGATCATGAAACCTTGAAGCATCTAAGGGGTCAAACTAACCTGAAGAGAAGGCATGCTAAGTGGCTTGAGTTCATATAAACATTACCTTATGTCATCCAATACAAGAAGGGAAAAGACAATGTTGTAGCCGATGCACTCTCAAGGAGACATGCCCTTATTTCTACAATGGATGCTAAGGTTCTTGGTTTTGAATTAATTATACCATTATATGAATCTGATCCTGACTTTTCAGAGAGCTATAAGAGTCCAGGGAAGGGAGCCCACATGTCTTTCTATATCCACAATGGCTATCTCTTCAAGGACAAACGGTTGCATTCCACAATGCTTTTTAAGGGATCTTATAATTTGAGAGGCTCACGGAGGAGGATTAATGGGTCACTTTGGAGTGGAGAAGACTTTGGCAATGCTTAAAGAACATTTCTTTTGGTCTCACCTTAAGAAATTAGTAGAAACTTTTATTGTAAGATGTATCACTTGCAAGAAAGCCAAGTCTAGAGTCCAACCCCACAGTTTGTATCTTCCTTTACCAATTCCTACTTCTCCTTACATTTCTATGGATTTTGTGCTAGGTTTACCCAAGATTAGACACAAAGATTCAATATTTGTGGTAGTAGATCGCTTTCCCAAGATGGCTCACTTTAAACCTTGTGCCAAGACCAATGATGCAACTCAAACCCCGAATCTCTTCTTTAAAGAAGTTGTTAGATTGCATGGAGTGCCAAGGACTATTATCTCGGATAGGGACACCAAGTTTCTAAGCCATTTTTGGAGGACCTTATGGAATAAACTAGGCACTAAACTACTGTTCTCAACCACATGCCACCCACAAACTGATGGTCAAACCGAAGTGGTCAACCGCACTCTTGGAACACTTCTAAGAGCAACAATAGAGAGAAATCTTAAAACTTGGCTTGAGGCCTTACCCTTTGTTGAATTTTCTTATAATAGAGCTATCCATAGTGCAACACTAATGTCTCCTTTTCAGGTGGTTTATGGGTTCAATCCCAACACTCCTTTGGATCTTGCACCACTTCCACAAAAAGACTTCTTGGATTTGGATGGAGAGAAAAAGGCTGATCAAATAAAGAAGCTCCACTTGAAAGTTAAGGAGAAGCTTGAGAAGACCAATGAGCAACTTGTTAGATCAGCCAATAAAGGCATGAAACAAGTTACTTTTGAAGTTGGGAAATGGGTGTGGCTGCACATGAGACCGGAGAGGTTTCCCAACCAAAGGAGCTCCAAGCTTTCACCACGTGGAGATGGACCATTCAAAATTTTGGAGAAAATCAATGAAAATGCCTACAAGCTGGATCTTCCAGGTGAGTTTAAAGTATATAATACCTTCAATGTCTCTGACTTGGCTCGTTTTGATGCAGTAAATGAAGTTTTGGGGTCAAAACCTCATGAAGAGGGAGGGAATGATGAGGACATCGAGCCACCAAGCCAAACCATTCAAGCTCCTTATGTTCCAAGTGGACCATTGACCAGGAGCAAAGGCATAGAGAAAAAGTTCAACATCTTCCTGGAGCAGCTAGAACATGAAGGACTAATCCCACTTGATCAGTTTGAAGCCATCCGCATAACTCCATCTGAGAGCTCCCAACTGAAAGCCATCTTTAATCATTTCCAGGACACCAAAGAACTCCCGAAGATCAGTTACAAAACTCCAGATACAAGCCGAACAGTGAAGACATGTCCGGTGGACCCTCTCAAAACCGATAAAGTCAAATGAGCCCTATTCTTCCCCAATGATGAAGTCCACCTAAGCACGTGTTCTATAGGACAAGAAGATGTCTAAGAAGACTCTGAAGCAACTAAAGGATCTCAAGAACTTAAAGAATCAAGTCTGAATAACAAGAGATCAAACTTGCCTTATTTAGCACCTAAGATACTCTCTCTTTGATTTGGTTGTTTTGCTTTGATTTTGCTACGTTTTTCCTTGTTTTTCTTTGCAGGATTTTTTTTATTTTTTTCTTAGAATAAGTCATGAATCTGACTATATAATGCCTTGAGTTGTAATCCTTTTTCACCTTTTGATCAATAAAATATCGATTTTTGTGTTTAAACAAAAACTCTCTCTTCCCTTACAATTTGTGAGTGTTCCAAATTGCTAGAGTGTTCCTAGAAGTATATGTAGGCTTTCACACCTATAGTGGTTCTACTCGATCCATCATTCACCATCCATCATATCCGAGCTAAGTTGGAGAAGTCCTTAGACTAGCCAACGTCTCAAGAATTTTAGCCAAGCTCATGTCAGGTGGGGTTAGTATCCCGGTTCGGGGGTAATACAATAGGTATGATTTCTCACCATACTTGATCAAACATATTTTTATGACACCGGAAATTGCTGTCAATGTTCTCAGGCTGTCAATGTTCTCACTGGAGTGCGGCGAGAGAGGTGGGAAGGTGTTCAATTTCATCATCCACTTCTGATGTTTCAAGTGCTATACAAGATATGATGTACAAACTGGATGTTAACCTCAAACAAGACTGTGCTGGTTAAGGAGCGTCTCAAGTTTTTCTATATGCTGCACAAAGGGAGAAGTTTTAATTCCGGACAGTTGGTACATAGGCAGATTCTCCAAATGGCTCAGTTCACTGAGATGGATCGAAAGATTATTTTTCCAAACTTAATCTTTCAAATCATGGTGTTCCAATTTGATGTTCATGTTCATCCAGCTGATGGTGCACCCCTCGGACACCCAACACGCATCGCTATAGATTCAATAACTGATCATGTGAAAGGAGAGCCTGATTTGGTTACTGATGTCAACAACGCTCTTAAGAGTCTACTCTCTATCAAAAGTCGTCTTGCTCGTAAGACTATTCTGATTTATTCTTAGTGTATTATATGTCTGTGCTTAGTATTATTTTTGTCCAACATGGTAATCGATTTAGGGGGGAATACCCTGGATATTCTAGGACAATAGAAGACGTTGAGGATGATGGAACAAGTGATGAAGCTTATGCTGGGTTTGTGAGGGATGACTGATTATACTGAGTCGCAGTTTAATTTTTTTTTGGATTTTGGCCTTCTTTTTCTTCCGCTTATGTCGTTAAACTACTATTTATGTTGGATACTTATTTGGTTGATGCTCCTTTCGCAGTCATATGTCTGACAAAATTTCTAAGTTATCTAAATGCTGAGGTTGTGATGGGATGGTTGCATATCTTGATGTCTGCTCTTTTTGGTTATGTTTTTACAGGTTGAATCGATCATCACATTCAGACAAAAATGGGGAGAATGAAGAATCAATGTTAGCAGTAGAGATTGTGTAATATAGAAGATGATTTGGATAACGCATAGGACGTGACGTGGAAGACAAGTCATTAGCTCCCTTTATGGAAAAGAGGAGATATGGAATGATCTTCGAAATATAGAAGTTGCAGATTGGTATAATCGAATATACTTGAGAATACAAGAGTATATAAGGTTGGTACGCTTGGGATATTAGGGTTAGCCGCTTTTGTGTGGAATAGCAAAAAAGTGTAACACAGAGGAATAAGTGCGCATCGTTTGTGAGCTTGGTGAGTGAATAAAGAGAGGTAAGCAATTGTTGTTGCTTGGTAAAGTTCTCGGTAGATTTAAGAATTGGTCAGTCTTGATTCACTATTGTGAAGTCAAGTAAAATTCATTAAACAAGATTCATTGTAATTTGTTCAAGAGATTTCTAAATAAGAATTGTGTTTTGGAAAACTCCTTGGTGTGCTCATTTGTGTGTTATCTGCGTTTTCATAGATTATTACCCTTTTGACCTCATTTAGATTTTATCTATAAAGCCAACGCACATGTCTCTCACGTTCACAACCTCCGCTTGAGTCAAACATTCATTTTGAATGAGAGTTTCCATCACACAACATATTCTCGAGAATTCTTGAGATAGATCGAATGACACAATTTCATAACAATGCCTTATCATTTCAAGATAAAGAAATTCAAATTATTTAACATTTGCACGTTATCTATAACAACAATTCATTAATGTGACCCACAAACTACTCTTTTGGATGTTTACGTTCATACTTTTTGAGTATATTCCTTCCTCCATTAAAGGACCTTGGCTTATATATCCTTCAAGCTAACTTCCAGTTCAAAATCCTTTCTCTATGTTTTTGTACAAAATGGTTGAGATGAGACGAGAAGATCAGCAACATGGTATCTGGTGTGACACCCATCCTGCTGACTTGCCGTGCAAGTTATCTAGAACTTTACAATTATTTTTATAATTAATTTAAAAATTATTTAAATAAGTCTCAAATCATTTAATAACATAATTCAATTCAACCAAATCCTTCGAACACAAACCAATGTTTAAAACAAATAATTATTTAACAGATATAACAGGTAATTTCAAGTAAAACGAGCATCCAAACAAATACCATCTTGAGCCGCTACTATGCAATTTTTCTAACACTTGAAAAGAGGTGAAGTAGGGGGGGCTGAGTAACAAGTTACCCAGTATTGATGGTATATAAGAAACTCTAATACTTGAGAGACAATAGGCATTCCGACACACTAGAGTAGAACATATTTCACATTAATAACTTAACATCGCATTTATTTTACTTAACTTTCCATATTTTTACGTATCTTTTTACTTCTTTAATTAACTTATCGTTTTCTTTATTTATTTACTTACGGCGTAGCAAACCCATTTCTCGTGTTTTCGGTATGGTCCTCTCTGTCATCAGTCCTCTAAGGCCAAATGGACTACAACAAGCTTACAATGCGATCGTTTGTAGTCCAACAAACAAAGCTCTACAATGGGCTTACAATGCGATCATCCGCATAACTATATCATCAAATGGACTACAACGGGCTTACAATGCGATCGTTCGTAGTCCAACAAACAGAGTCTTGCAATGGGCTGACAATGCGATCGTCCGCAAAACTACATCATCAAATGGACTACAACTTGCTCACAATGCGATCGTCCACAAAACTACATCACCAAATGGACTACAACGGGTTTACGATGCGATTGTCCGTAGTCCAATAAACAAAATCTTTATTTATTATTATATATCTTTTAATTAATGCTTTAAATTTTCTCTTCATATACATTAATCTGCTCTCTCTCACTCACCCTCTCTGTTCTATTACGGACCTCGTCGAGGAAGACAATGAAGATAAGAAGACCTGCTGATTACATATTACCCTTTTGACCTCATTTAGATTTTATCTATAAAGCCAACACACATATCTATCACCTCCACTTGAGCCAAACCTTCACTTTGAATGAGAGTTTCCATCACATAGCATATTCTTGAGAATTCTTGAGATAGATCGAATGACACAATTTCTTAACAATGCCTTATCATTTCAAGATAAAGAAATTCAAATTATTTATCATTTGCATGTTATCTATAACAATAACAACAGCTCATTAACATGAACCACAAACTACTCTTTTGGGTGTTTACGTTCAGACTTTTTGAGTATATTCCTTCTTCAATTAAAGGCCCTTAACTTATATATCCTTCAAACTAACTTCCAATTCAAAATCCTTTCTCTATCTTTCCGTACAAAACGGTTGAGATGAGACAAGAAGGTCGGCAACATGGTATCAGGTGTGACACCCATCCCGCTGACTTGCCGAGCAAGTCATCTAAAACTTTACATTTACAATTAGTTTTTATAATTAACTTAAAAACAATTATTTAATTAAGTCTGAAATCATTTAGTAACATAATTCAATTCAACCAAATCCTCCAAACGCAAACCGATGTTTTAAAATAAATAATTATTTAACAGATACAACATGTAATCTTATGTAAAACGAGCATCCGAACAAATACTATCTTGAGCCGCTACTCTGCAATTTCTCTAACACCTGAAAAGGGGTGAAGTAGGGGGGAGCTGAGTATTAAGTTACCCAATGTTGATGGTATCTAAAGAACTCTAATACGTGAGAGACAATAGGCATTTCGACATACTATACCAAAAGTAGAACATATTTCACATTAATAACTTAACATCACATTTCTTTTACTTAACTTTCCATATTTTTACGTATATTTTCACCTTTTTAATTAACTTATCGTTTTCTTTATTTATTTACTTACGGCGGAGCCAACTCATTTCTCGTGTTTTGGGTCTGGTTCTCCCTGTCATCAGTCCTCTATGGCCAAATGGACTACAATGGGCTTACAATTGGATCGTCTGTAGTCCAACAAACAAAGGTCTGCAACGGGCTTACAATGCGATCATTTGCATAACTACATCACCAAATGGACTGCTACAATCTTACAATGCGATCATTCGTAGTCCAACAAACAAAGTTCTGCAACGGGCTGACAATGCGATTGTCCATAGTCCAACAAACAAAGTTCTGCAACAGGCTGACAATGTGATCGTCCGCATAACTACATCACCAAATGGAGTATAACGGGCTTACGATGCGATCGTCCGTAGTCCAACAAACAGTCTTTTTATCATTATATATCTTATACTTAATTATTTAGCTTATCTCTTCATATACTTTAAGGTTTGGTTAAACATTTTCTATTTCAATACTTAGTATGTAAAAACACATATTGCTAAACTAGTATAGAATTATGTAGATTCCATCTGCACCTTAGCATTTTTGAGTCGACAGAAAAATAGCGGTAGAAGCGGTTGGAAAATAGCGTTTCGAGCGGTTGCGTTTGAAACACTATTTTTGCTGTTCTGAGGTTGATGTTTAAGTAATCTGGTATTTGGCGGCTGAAGAAATCACGTCTGAAATCTGCGTTTCAGAAAAATATTGTTTCAGGCGGTTGACAAAAATGATTTTCTTTCAACTTGTAGATCAAATTTTGGGAGCATCATACCTCTGAATGATTATCCACAACTTGATGTGGATTCCAAACAGCAATATCTATCTAGACATATATAAAATGTCTCTTATTTAATTCAGATGCAATCGAAATCGGTTCTACAAAATCACTACCTGAAACTAGAATTAAATTTTTACTGCAAAACTGTTTTATAACCGTTTCAACCACTATTATTCAAAGGACCATAACTCACACAATATACCTCCTAATGAAGAAAGACCGGTGTTTATTGAAAGCTGAGAGACTGAGATTTCTAAAGATACCAAGATCTCAATCTGGGTCGTCCGGAGCAGTCGTCATCTATATATCAAGCTGGCATATCAAAATCTTTACCACTCTCACGAGAACGACGACAATGTTTTACATGTACCTTCTATCAACCCAAACTCGGCGGTTATGGAAACCTTAGCATTTTTGAGTCGACAGAAAAATAGCGGTAGAAGCGGTTGGAAAATAGCGTTTCGAGCGGTTGCGTTTGAAACACTATTTTTGCTGTTCTGAGGTTGATGTTTAAGTAATCTGGTATTTGGCGGCTGAAGAAATCACGTCTGAAATCTGCGTTTCAGAAAAACATTGTTTCAGGCGGTTGACAAAAATGATTTTCTTTCAACTTGTAGATCAAATTTTGGGAGCATCATACCTCTGAATGATTATCCACAACTTGATGTGGATTCCAAACAGCAATATCTATCTAGACATATATAAAATGTCTCTTATTTAATTCAGATGCAATCGAAATCGGTTCTACAAAATCACTACCTGAAACTAGAATTAAAGTTTTACTGCAAAACTGTTTTATAACCGTTTCAACCACTATTATTCAAAGGACCATAACTCACACAATATACCTCCTAATGAAGAAAGACCGGTGTTTATTGAAAGCTGAGAGACTGAGATTTCTAAAGATACCAAGATCTCAATCTGGGTCGTCCGGAGCAGTCGTCATCTATATTTCAAGCTGGCATATCAAAATCTTTACCACTCTCACGAGAACGACGACAATGTTTTACATGTACCTTCTATCAACCCAAACTCGGCGGTTATGGAAACCTAAGATTTATATATTTCTAGGGATATAAAGTATGCCTTCTGATTCCTTATAGTTCTACAGAAATCCAATCTAAAGTCAGGTAAACGTTTCTAGAATTAGATTTTGGTTTGAGGAATAATGATTTTTCTCAATATTCAAAGAAGTATTTCGAGTAGGATATACCTCGTAATTTAAATCGGAAAGATGCTGTTGAAACTAGGAAAAAAGTTTTTTCCTGAGGTATAAGGATCACGATTTGATTCTATCTGAGTCTCCAGATAACCGACCTCCAAGGTAGCAACTTGGAACTGTCTCTTGATGGTGTTCAAAGAGCAAACAAATGGCAGAATGAGTTTGGTCTAGGATTGTGAGCAGATTATGAAGAGGGAGAATGTGATAAAGAAGAGGAGTAAGGTGCTTAGAGCCATTATTAAAGTCAATTTGTTGTTTAAGCAAGGTGGAGTGTGATGATCATGTCCCCTTTCTTTTTCCTTTCATGAATTTTAAATGTTGTCTTTTATCAAGTGGGCATCATTTTTCTTAATGATGAATATTCTGGGTAGGTTCATCACAATTCTCCCCTACTTAGGGGAATTCGTCCTTGAATTGAATGGTTGGAGTCCGTCTTCCTATGCCTGGAAATGAGCCGGATGATCCGCTTTCATCCTCTCTTCTTATTCCCAAGTTACCTCCTTAATATCATCTCTTTCCCAACATAGTTGTATCCTCCATGCCTTTACTCCTTTCTCATGAGCTTGCTTACGGTCCAAAATTTTTACTGGTTTTGCCGGAATCGACAAGTTTTTATCCAAATCCTTTGGTCGTTCCGAAATGATCAATTCTGGTTCACGGACAACCTTTTGTAGGATCGAGATATGGAGTACATTATGAAAGTCTGACATCTCCAGAGGTAAATTAATTTTTAAGCCACTACTCCGATCCTCTCGGTGATAAGATATGGTCACATGTATTGCGGTTTAAGTTTCTTTAACTTTTCCACTTATCTGCTCCTCGAAATGTCCTCTTTTTTAAGTACATCTCGTTACCCACTGAAAACTCCAAATATTTTCTCATTTTATCTGCATATCTTTTTGACGATCATGAGCTTCTTTAAGCTTATATTGGAGCAACTCTACCTGAGTTATTGTTTCTTGGACCAGTTCCATGTTCATGTCGCATCGTTCCCCCACTTTTGTCCAACACAAGGGTGTGCGACAAAGCCCCCGTATACTGTCTCATATGGCGACATACCAATGCTCGTATGATAGATACTGTTATATGTGAATTCAGCCAAACGCAAATAAACGTACCCAAGCACCTCCCCAATCAAGCATACATGTTGTCAACATATCTTCTAGCATCTGAATTGTCCGTTCAGGCTGACCATCTGTTTGCGGATAATATGCGGTACTCATGTGTACTTTGGTTCCTAGCGCTTTCTGAAAAGCCTGCCAAAATTCGGATGAAAACCTCATAGAAATTATAGATTCCCCTCCATCCATTGATATGACAGCCAAGTATGCTTCATTCCCTCTGCTTATAAATTCCTCCGCCTAGATCATAGAAATTATAGGAACTCCGTTATGTGCTTTCACCTCTTGGAATATGAGTCTACCATCGGGTCTTGAAAAAGTTACTTTAGTCCTTGGGTAGTCCAATAATGCTTTGCGATAAGTAATCCAATCCATACCTAAGATCACATTGTAACAATGCAAATACAATTCCACGAGGGTCTCAAGTAACTTTTCTCCCCCTATTATAATTGGAACATCTTTGAAGAACCTCTCGGATTTCACCTTTTCTTTTCCTGCAGTCTCAATCTTCCAAGGTACTTCCACAATTTTCCCTTTGAAGTCCCAATACTTCGTGGATGTTGGGCTCACGAAACTATGTAAATCGCCAGTATCAAATAAGGTGTAAGCTCTTACCTCCCAATAGAAACCGATTCTACACGATTTACTAGGCTAAGAAACATGAACACATAAACATTAATTCACTTCGAGACTCATACAAGAATTTTTAAGAAATATTTAATTTTTTTTTAACATACCAACAATCGGCTCTGCGCCCTCATGATCTCCAGCAACATAAATACGAGGTGAAATTGTTGGCCTCTTTGGAGGCAACTGGTTTTTAGCTTTGTTTGTTAGTTATGGCTCTCTTGTCCTCACTCTGCAATCCTTTGCACGGTGTCCATATTTTTCATAAGTGTTGCATCTTCACTCGAACAAATTTCAATCACGTTGTTGATGTACGAATTTGAAGGATTATTAGGTGTTTTTCAAGGTTCAATTCTCTGTTTCAACCTAACACAAATCCTTAAACAGATCTAGGTTCTTGATGAATGAATCATAAACCAAACCTGTGACATTACCTTTTGATTTGCACAGCGGGTTGACGGTAATGACAAGATCAGCTAGAACAGATGGATCACCTATTCCTCCTTGGTGTATCCACACTCTTACAAGCACGGGACGGCTGCTAGACCAAAGAGCTGGAAGAATCAGAGAGAGAGATGAAGAGAGAGAGAGAGATGACGCCAAATTGAAAAAGTCGCTAGAGTTAATTTCCTTTAGGGCTTTCTAACTCTCTTATATCTCATTAATGGGCCCAAGTCATTAGACTAATGGCTCATTAATCTTTTGGGCCCAAAATACAAATCAGACAAAAGCCTGTATTTGTTTGGCCCAAAAACTCTGATCCAATACAATAAATGCCATTGCATCTTACCGTATTAATTCCATTTAACTTTCCCGTTAGCTATGGTGTGTGACCCTTTGGGATCATACAATACTGGTAATAAGTCTTAAACTTATAGATCAAGAGCGGACTCTAGCAAGCCATCATGATCAAACAGTATTTATGACTTATGTCTGATCTCGACACTTATCATACTTTCTAGAGATAGTACGGTAGATTTCAGGACATTCTCAACAATCTCCCACTTGTACTGGAATCCTACAAAGGACATTCCCAACAATCTTCCGATTGTACTGGAATCCTACATTCCCTAATCCTTTTGTCTCAATATCTCGATCTGGCATAAGGCAAGATGCGTGTCATCCTTATATAGCCAGACCATGTTTATCGGACCAGATTTGATACTGACAATGCAAACGACTTGGGCAAGTCCGTTTGGGAATGACCATTCTCTTACCAGATATCAAATCTCCGATTGGCCTAGAGATATTACCTCCGTTAAACGGCAGGGACAAATCCCGTCTTGTTCCATCACTATGAACTACACAATTCATAATACACCCAACCAAGGTCCGTATAGCTCCCAGTTACGAAACAGCGTTAGACAATGATCAAAGCGCATTACTCCATGTGCAGCCATATGCATGCGAACTCAGGTCTAAGGACTATACTCTATAGTCGTATATGAGAACTTCTTATGACACAGATATTAATATCTTGCAGAGTTCTCATCAGCGGGCCATGTCCGGTCATATGCTCCCCTACATATACCTATGTGTCGACTTTGATGCCGCGCATCTATGACCCCTCGAAACCTGGTCATAAGTCTCAACACAATCTAGTCTCAACAGGTTGTTGTTGTTCCAATTTCAACAACCTTCGACTATGGACATTATAATTTATGTCATTTCGTTAAATATGGGGTTTCAGGATCAAGTCTACTCATGTACTTCGATGGCCCATATATAATGACATGAATTATTTTGGAACGATTATTTTATATCACAGTTAAAATAATCCAGAAATAAAATTTCATTAACATTTAAAATGTTTACATGAACCAATCAAAATAACTAAAACAAAAGCCCTCACAACTCCCACTCAAAAAGAGATTACATTTGAATATCTCTAATTCCTACAGCAGCAGTATGCAACTCGTGCTTAGGTCTCGGGAGTGGCTTTGTCAACGGATCAGTTACGTTCTCATCAGTGGGAACCCTGCTGACCTTCACTTCTCCTCTATTAACTATATCACGAATCAGGTGATACCTTCCCATAATGTGTTTGGATTTCTGATGATGTCTCGGTTCCTTTGCTTGAGCAATTGCACCATTGTTGTCACAAAATAGTGCCAAAGGCTCAGTGGCATTAGGGAATACACCGAGTTCAATCAAGAAGTTCATAATCCAAACTCCTTCCTTCGCAGCTTCTGAAGCAGCGATGTATTCAGCTTCAGTTGTGGAATCTGCCACGGTGCACTGCTTGGAACTCTTCCAACTTACTGCACCGCCATTCAGACAGAAGATGTTGCCAGACTGTGACCGGAAATCATCCTTATCTGTCTGAAAACTTGCATCCGTGAATCCACTGATTTCAAGCACTTCACTTCCTCCGTAAACCAAGAACTTATCCTTAGTATTCCTCAAATACTTCAGGATATTCTTTACGGCAATCCAGTGACTCTCACCTGGATTAGACTGGTACCTACTCGTCATGCTTAGTGCATAAGCAACATCAGGACGAGTACAGATCATGGCATACATGATAGATCCTATAGCCGAAGCATAAGGAATCCTGCTCATGCGCTTAAGCTCATCAGGTCTCTTAGGACACTGATCCTTGCTTAGTGTAGCACCATGTATCATTGGCGTGAATCCCTTCTTGGAATTTTCCATTCCGAATCGATGCAGAACTTTGTCTATGTAGGAATCTTGACAAAGTCCAATCAACCTTTTAGATCTATCTCTAAAGATTCGGATTCCAAGAATATACGCGGCTTCACCCATGTCCTTCATGGAAAAACAACTTCCCAGCCAGTCTTTAACAGACTTCAGCATTGGAATATCATTTCCAATAAGCAATATGTCGTCGACATATAGGATAAGAAACGCCACTTTGCTCCCACTAGTTTTCTTATACACACATTGTTCCTCTTGGTTTCTGATGAAATCAAAGTTCTTTATTGCTTCATCAAAACGAAGATTCCAACTCCTTGATGCTTGCTTCAATCCATAAATGGATTTGTGAAGTTTGCATACTTTCCCAGCATTCTTAGGATCAATGTAACCGTCAGGCTGTGTCATGTACACATCCTCTTCCAAGATTCCATTCAGGAAGGCGGTTTTCACATCCATCTGCCAAATCTCATAGTCAAAATGAGCTGCAGTCGCTAGGAGAATCCGAATTGATTTCATCATTGCCACTGGTGAATAGGTTTCATCATAGTCTATACCATGAATTTGCTTGAAACCTTTTGCCACCAACCTGGCCTTGTAAATCTGGACATTTCCATCCATGTCAATCTTCTTCTTGAAGATCCATTTACACTCGATGGCTTTTGCACCAGCAGGTAAATCAACCAGTGAAAACACTCGGTTAGTAGACATGGAGTCCATTTCGGATTCAGTGGCTTCACGCCACTTTAAGGAGTCCGGGCCCATCATGGCTTCTGCAAAGTTCGAGGGTTCATCACCGTCAATGATCAAAAGATCATGGCAATTAGTCACGAGGAATCCCTGATATCTATCGGGTTCGTGACGGATCCTTCCGGATCTTCGAACTTCAGGTACTGCAGGTTCAGGTTCTATTACAACTTCATGTAATTCATCCTGTTGTTCTTCCTCATTAGGTTGAACAGGTTCCTGTCCTTCTTGAATTTCATCAAGTTGTACCTTACTCCCACTATCTTTTCTAGAGAGAAACTCCCTTTCAAGAAAAGTGCAATCCCGAGCAACAAAGATTTTGTTCTCGGATCGCAGATAGAAGTAATAAGCCTTGGTATCCCTAGGATAACCAATGAAGTAGCATTTGTCAGATTTTGGTGTAAGCTTGTCTGAGATTAATCTTTTGACATATGCTTCACATCCCCAAATTCTGAGAAAAGACATTGCTGGAGCTTTTCCAGTCCATATCTCATATGGTGTCTTTGCTACTGCCTTTGATGGCACTCTGTTCAGTGTGAACGTTGCGGTGAGCAAAGCATATCCCCAAAGGGATATAGGAAGGTCTGTGTGACTCATCATGGATCGGACCATATCTAACAATGTCCGATTCCTTCTCTCAGACACACCATTCCACTGTGGTGTTCCAGGAGGTGTGAGTTGGGAGATAATCCCACACTCACTCAGATGATCACGAAATTCCTGGCTCAAGTATTCTCCTCCTCGGTCCGACCGAAGAGCTTTAATACTTTTACCAAGCTGGTTCTGTACTTCATTCTGGAATTCTTTGAACTTTTCAAAGGTTTCCGACTTATGTTTCATCAAGTAGACATATCCATATCTACTGAAATCATCAGTGAATGTAATGAAGTACTGAAAGTTCCCTCTAGCACTTGTGGACATTGGGCCACACACGTCAGTATGTATTAGGCCCAATAGTTCACTGGCCCTTTCTGTGGGTTTGTTGAAAGGCGCCCTTGTCATTTTGCCCATTAGGCAAGATTCGCATTGCTCACAAGACTCAAAGTCAAATGAGCCCAAGAGTCCATTTGAATGGAGCTTCTTGACGCGTTTCTCACTAATGTGCCCCAAACGACAATGCCAGAGAAACGTTTCATTTTCTTCGTTAGATTTGAACCGTTTTGTATTTATGTTATATACTGGAGCAGATTGATCCAGCATGTACAGCCCATTTATAAGAGGGGCACAGCCATAGAACATATCATTGAGATTAAAGGAACACAATTTATTCTTAATAGAAAAATCAAATCCTTGCAAATCCAACAATGAAACTGAAATGATATTTCTGCTTATAGCAGGTACAAAATAACAATTCTCAAGTTCTAAAATCAATCCAGAAGGTAAAGACAACAAATAAGTGCCAACGGCCAGTGCTGGAACCTTCGCTCCATTGCCAACCCGCAACTCTACTTGCCCTTGCTTCAGCCTTCTACTGTTGCTGAGTGCCTGCATATTAGTACAAATATGAGCCCCACATCCAGTATCTAATACCCAAGTGGTATTATCAGAAGTAGTAGTATTTACTTCAATAACAAAAATACCTGAAGATTTAGTCTCGAAGGACTTCTTCTTCTTCAGACTTTCCTGGTATTTCTTACAGTCCCTGCGGTAATGCCCTGCCTCTTTGCAAAAGTGGCAGATGTCAGAAGGCCCAGCTTTGGACACGGGCTTGGGCTTGGCGTTTTCATTGCCAACTACTTTGCCCTTTCCCTTGTCTGCAGCGGATTTCTTGAAACCCTTGCCCTTCTGCACCATGAGTACAGACGACTCCTTGGTTTTCTTCAGATTCGGTTCTGCAGTCTTGAGCATACCATGTAGCTCAGGCAAAGTCTTTATCAACCCATGCATATTATAGTTCAAAATGAACTGGTCATATGCAGGAGTAAGAGACTGCAGAACGATATCACAAGCAAGCTCTTGGCTTATAGGACAGTCGAGCCTCGTCAAATGATCGAGATAACCCATCATTTTCAGAACATGAGGACTCACTGCTGCATCCTTAGCCATTTTACAGTCCAAGAGATTCTTAACAGTTTGGAATCTCTCTGTACGAGCCTGCTCCTGAAACAACGCTTTCAGATTTGCCATCAGCTCCATGGGACAAGTCAGGCCTTCCCACTGCATCTGCAGTTCGGGAGCCATTGTCGCCAACATCAGGCAAATCACGTCATTAGCATCTGAAGAATGCGTATCCCAAGCATTCCTCACAGCTAGTGTGGCATTATTCGCAGGTCTAGGAGAGAGAGCTCTTTCAAGGACATAAGCCTTCTTCTCCTGTCTGAGCACAAGTCTCAGGTTCCTGGACCAGTTCAGGAAGTTTGATCCGTTCAGTTTGTCCTTCTCAAGGGCAGACCGGATCGAGAAAGTGTTTTGTGTTGTTGTGCTTGACATAGCTGAAAATATGAGACAATAAAGATTTAGTTATTAAGTTCATAAAAGAGTAATCTTAACAACTTATAAGAAAACTCGCATTGTATTCAAAATTCTTTTGTTTAACCTCATAAGAATACAATGATTCCGAGACCCATGTTTAGCTAAATCCAAAGTGGGCCACTGGCCGTCACCCAGAATTAGCTATACTTGGTAAGCATACACACAACTAGTTATAACCAATAACTCTCGGTTGTGAATTGGGCCCGAGGCCCAAATTCACCAGATGTCTCAAGGCCCGGGACTCCCGATGGCCCAGTCAAGGAAACCAATCTCTTACAGCCAAATAATCACTAAAATCTGGGACTCCCAATGAAATTAGTGACTATATATACTACTTTACTTACGCGAAAACAGACACCTCACACTGTAAGCCATATCTGTAATCAAATAAGCGTTAAGTAGCTGACAAGATTGGAAAGACATCCAAGCTTGATATTGTTTTTGAGGATTTTTAAGTTTTATTTCCAAAAATAGAAGATTACTATTTTGGGAAACTTTCTTGTTTTAGAAACTTTCTAAATTTAGTAACTTACTAAAAATAGAAATTTCTAATTTAATATTTTATAAATATTTTGGGTTGGGTCACAAATTATAGGCCCAATTCTTGGCCCAAGACCATAGAATTCCAGCTGGCCCAATAATTTGACATAACCGATCCGGTTTATTAATTCTGGTCCAAGACCAAATTAACTATCAAAACCATCGGTTATTTACTAAACCAGACCAGCTCTAAATTATTTGGTCCAACCAAATCAAACTTAGACCAGCCTTCGGTTTAGGTTAAAATTCAATTTTATGAATTTAAATCCGGTTTAACCAGAAATTAAATAATACCAAGTATTAAATTATTTCCAGCAAACTGCGATTTGGGTTAACGCCTTTACCATACATTAATAAATGATGTAATTAATGATTTATATAATATACTGTTATATATTATATATATTCTAATATATAATATACATAATATATATATATAAAAGCGCACACATATTATATATGTTAACGCCAAAAATTGCAAACAAAATAGCAACGTAATAACATCACTTAGGGTTTCATTCCAATAACATAATGGAGCCGCTTTTGATCAATTAACAAACGAGCCATTGAATTATTAACACATGCGAAGACATTATCAAGACATGATCACATAATTCGATTATCAACATTAACAAAGTCAAAACGATTCTTTCATCCTTTCAATAATGGCACAACAAGACAAACGATGACCAATATTAACCAACCCATTGAACCGATCAATACACTTTCGGTTAGGGTTTCTTTTGATTTAAAAGCAACACACGCCATTAATTATCGTGAACAACTTTCAGTTATTGAATTTCAACATTCGGCCGAGACCAAAATAACAAGTTTTTCATTAATCAAATTTTCAATCAAAATCAATTAATCAATTAATCATTCATATGATCCAATTTTACAAGAAACCTAATGCCTAGGCTCTGATACCACTGAAGGATTATTAGGTGTTTTTCAAGGTTCAATTCTCTGTTTCAACCTAACACAAATCCTTAAACAGATCTAGGTTCTTGATGAATGAATCATAAACCAAACCTGTGACATTACCTTTTGATTTGCACAGCGGGTTGACGGTAATGACAAGATCAGCTAGAACAGATGGATCACCTATTCCTCCTTGGTGTATCCACACTCTTACAAGCACGGGACGGCTGCTAGACCAAAGAGCTGGAAGAATCAGAGAGAGAGATGAAGAGAGAGAGAGAGATGACGCCAAATTGAAAAAGTCGCTAGAGTTAATTTCCTTTAGGGCTTTCTAACTCTCTTATATCTCATTAATGGGCCCAAGTCATTAGACTAATGGCTCATTAATCTTTTGGGCCCAAAATACAAATCAGACAAAAGCCTGTATTTGTTTGGCCCAAAAACTCTGATCCAATACAATAAATGCCATTGCATCTTACCGTATTAATTCCATTTAACTTTCCCGTTAGCTATGGTGTGTGACCCTTTGGGATCATACAATACTGGTAATAAGTCTTAAACTTATAGATCAAGAGCGGACTCTAGCAAGCCATCATGATCAAACAGTATTTATGACTTATGTCTGATCTCGACACTTATCATACTTTCTAGAGATAGTACGGTAGATTTCAGGACATTCCCAACAGAATTTCCCACACTTGTAACATGCTCCTGACTTGTGCAAGCATTGACCACTGTGAATCTTTCCACACTTACCACACATTTTCCTTGCTTGTAGTCCAATGTGATTACCATACTGCTGTCTTTGCGGTTCTTGTGCTCTGGTGATCTTCTGAGGAGCATTCTTGACTACCTTGTTCTCCGCTTCATTTGTTTTCTCTGTTAGAGAAGCTCTCTCCACCAACTCGATAAGACTTCCATAATCATGGATTTGACAAATCTTACAGATGTCTAACCTCAATCCCATCATGAATTTCTGAATTAGGGATTGCTCTTTTTTTTTCCAACAACAAACCTCTTGAGCTCACTAAACTCTCTCTCATACTCCCGAACTATTTTATTGCCTTGGCCAGGGCTTAGGAACTCCATCTTTAGCTCATTTATAGTCTCTTGGGGAAAGTACTTCCTCGAAACTCCTCACGAAAAATGTTCCATGGAATCGTATAACTAGGAGGAGCTTCTCCTTTTATTCCTTCCCATTAGACATGGACATCATCCAATAAAAAGCTTTAGCTATATTCACTTGGTACTCAAGCGGACCACGAACCGAACCAAAGTTTCTTTCCAATTGCTTCCTCAACTTGTCAGCTATTATTGGGTCCGAGCCACCACTAAAAGATACAGTACCAAACTCTCTCATCATCTTCAGAACCTTCCAATAGTCTTGTCTCAATTCCTGTGCGGGCATACGCATCGGTGGGCCACCATGAGGAGGCGGAGATGTGGTGGAGGTGGTGGTGCAGCGGCCCGAGATGCATTTACTCCTGGTGCATGTCCAACTACTGGAATCAGAAACTGTCCATGACCAAACATCTCTCTTAGTGAGTCCATCACTATAGTTCTCAATATTGCAAGGTTCACTCCCTGAACTGGCATCAAACACTCTCAGCTTTGTTTTGACCTTGAAGTCTATGTCCCTCTCTCCCACGAGCTCCTCCACGAGCCATTATGTGAAGTCAATTAGAGATTAGAATATCCTAAAAGAAACACAACTTCAAAACTTTACTTACTCAATTAGAGATTAGAAATTATATTTTTTAAGTTGTGTTTCTTTTAGGATACTCTAATCTCTAATTGACTTCACAAAATGGCTCGTGGAGGAGCACAGGGGAGAAGAGGACGTGGACTTTAAGGTCAAAACGAAGCTGAGAGTATTGAGCCTATGAAAAACACATAGCAAAGCACCCACAATGGGAGTCAGATGCAATTTCAGGGAGTGGACCCTGCAATGTTGAGAACTATAGTGATGGACTCACTGAGAGAGATGTTTGGTCATGGACAGTTTCCGATTCCAGTAGTTGGAAATGCACCAGGGGTAAATGCAGCTCAGCCCGCTGCACCACCACCTCCACCGCCCCCTCATGGTGGCCCTCTGATGCGTATGTCCACACATGAATTGAGACAAGACTATTGGAAGGTTCTGAAGATGATGAGAGAGTTTGGTACTGTATCTTTCAGTGGCGGCTCGGACCCGATAATAGTTGACAAGTGGAGGAAGCAATTGGAAAGGAATTTTGGTACGTTTCGTTGTTCGCTAGAGTACCAAGTGAATATAGCTACAAGCTTTTTATTGGATGATGCCCAGGTCTGGAGGAAGGAATAGAAAGAGAAGAGCCTCCTGGTTACACGATTCCATGGAACACTTTCCGTGAGGAGTTTTCGAGGAAGTAATTTCCTCAAGAGACTATAAATGAGCTAAAGATGGAGTTCATAACCCTTAGCCAAGACAATAAAATAGTTCGGGAGTATGAGAGAGTTTAGTAGGTTCAAGAGGTTTGTTGTTGGAGACACAAATGAGCAATCCCTAATTCAGAAATTCATGATGGGATTGAGGTTGGACATCCGTAAGATTTTTCAGATCCGTGATTATGGAAGTCTTATCGAGTTGGTGGAGAGAGCTTCTATGACAGAGAAAACAAATGAAGCGGAGAATAAAGTAGTCAGTGATGTTCCTCAGAAGATCACCATAGCACAAGAACCGCCAAAAAAATAATATGGTAATCACATTGGACTACAAACAAGGACAATGTGTGGTAAGTGTGGAAAGATTCACAGTGGCCAATACATGCACAAATCAGGAGCATGTTACAAGTGTGGGAAATTTAGACATCAACAAGGTGATTGCAATTTGTTTGAGGGAAGATGCAACACTTGTGGAAAATATGGACATCGTGCAAAGGATTGCAGAGTGAGGACAAGAGAGCCATAACTAACAAACCAAGCTAAAGATCAGTTGCCGCTGCCTCCAAAGAGTCCAACAATCGCGACTCGTGTTTATGTTGCTGGAGATCATGAGGGCGCAAAGCCGATTGTTGGTACGTAAAAAAAAACTTAAATACTTCTTAAAAAATTTCTTGTGTGAGTCTGGAAGTGAATTAATGTTTATGAGTTCAAGTTGCGTAGCCTAGTAAATTGTGTAGAATCGGTTTCTTTGGGGAGGTAGGAGCTTACACGTTATTTGATATTGGCGCTTCACATAGTTTCATGAGCCCAACACTCACGAAGTATTGGGACTTCAAAGGGAAAATTGTGGAAAGACCTTGGAAGATTGAGACTGCATGAAAAGAAAAGGTGAAATCCGAGAGGATCTTCAAAGATGTTTCAATTATAACAAGAGGAGAAAAGTTATTTGGGACCCTCGTGAAATTGGAGTTGCACCGTCACAATGTGATCATATGCATGGATTGACTTACTCATCACAAAGCATTATTGGACTACCCAAGGAACTAAAATAACTTTTTCAAGACCCGATGGTAGACTCATATTCCAAGGGTGAAAGAACAGAACGGTTTTCCTATAATTTCTATGATCCAGACAGAGGAATTGATAAGTAGATGGAATGAAGCCTACTTGGCTGTCATATCAATGGATTGAGGGGAATCCATAGAGGAATTGGATGATATCCCTGTAGTAGCAGATTATGCAGACGTATTCGAATCGCTTAAGGGGCCGCCGCCAACGCGAGGAGATGCATTTACCATTGAGTTAGAGCCAAGGGCAGCTCTCTTCGCTCGAGCACCATATCGTTTGGCACCAGCAGAAATGGCTGAGTTAAAGAAGCAGTTAGAAGATCTTACTGACAAAGGGTTCATCAGACATAGTAGTTCGCTATGGGGAACACCAGTATTGTTTGTCAAGAAGAAGGACGAAATTTCCAGACTTTGCATTGACTACTGAGGGTTAAACAAGGTGACCATTAAAAAAAAGTATATGTTGCCACGTATTGACGAGTTGTTGGATCAGCTACAAGGAGATTCATCGTTCTCAAAAATTGACCTAGCATCAGGATACCAAGCTTGTTCTTTACAGAGCCGCTGCGGCAGCGTCAACCAAAGGCCAAAAAAAGCTCCGGCAACGTCTTCAGAATAGACGCAGCGGCATAAAATGAGAAAGCTGCTTCATAAAAGAGCTCGGCGTGATGACGAAAATTAAATCCGGCGTCTCCGGAACCAGCAAAATATAAACGCAGCGGCAGAAAATAACAAACATATATGAAGAAATAAAAGAGAGAAGAAGCTTTTTTTGCCTTTCATGGACGCTGCGGCAGCGTCTCTGTAAAGAACATGGCTACCAGCAAATTTGGATAGCTGAAGAGGACCTAATAAAAACAATATTATGAACAAGATATGGACACTATGAGGTCATGGTAATGCCATTTGATTGACTAATGCCCCCAGCAGTGTTTCTTAAGTTGATGGACAATGTCTTCTGAGAATACTTGGATAATTTTGTGATTGTGTTCATCGATGTTATCCTATATACTCGCACAGTCGTGAAAAGCAAGGAAAGCTTTCTTAACAAGCTTCGAGAGGCAGAAATTTTATGCAAAGCAAAGCAAATGTTGTTTCTGGCAGAGGAAAAATTGGATTCCTTTGTCATATTGTTTCAGACGCAGGAGTAGCAGTGGATCCAGAAAAAATCCCATATATCACCAGTTGTCTTACACCTACATGTGCCATAGAAGTTTGCAATTTTCTGGGGTTAGGAGGTTACTACATGAAGTTTGTAACAGGATTTGCCAGTTTATCTAAGCCAATGACGCAACTTACAGGAAAAGGAGTGAAACTTGTGTGGTCAAAGGAATGTGAATTTTTTTTCCAGAAAGTTAAAGGAGCATTGACTCAAACACCAATAATTGTATTTCCAAGGACATGAGTTCCATATAAAATGTATACAGATGTTTGTGGAACAATATTGGGATGTGTGCTCATGCAAGCGGAGCAAGTAATTGCATACACATCTAGGCAATTACAAAAGCACGAGACAAACTATCCTACTTGTGATTTAGAGCTTGCGATACTGGTTTTCGCTCTTAAAATTTGGCGTGTTTATCTGTATGGAGAAAAAGTTTAAGTATTCACTGATCATCAGAGTTTAAAGTATGTGTTCACTCAGAGTGAGTTAAACCTGGGACATCGAAGATGGAAGGAGATGTTGACATATAATGATTTGGATATTATATATCACCTGGGAAAAGCTAACTAAGTAACAGATGCACTAATCAGAAGAAAAATACATTGTCTAGGGCCAAAGAAATGTAGGAACTTTCAGCAACGCTTGCAAGTTTAAGTTTATGTGCCACAAGAGTTCAGGAGGATGCAGTAGGCATAGAAGCATTGAACCAAGCAGACCTATTATGGAAAATCCGAGAGGCACAAAAAGAAGATGCAACTTTGAAGAGAACACTGGAGAATGATTTGCCCAGTTATGATGTGATGGCTAATGGAATAGTTTTTTTTTTAAGAATCGCATTTGTATGCCAAACGTTAAGGATTTAAAGGAAGAGATTTTACAGCACGCCCATCAGTCTCGGTTTTCTTATACATCCTGGCAATAATAAAATGTAACAAGATTTGAAGAGATATCACCATTGGAGCGGAATGAAGAGAGATGTTGCTAAGTGGGTATATGAGTGTCATGTATGTTAGCTGGTAAAAGCAAAGCGGAGATTACCGAGTGGGTTGCTACAAAGCTTAGTAATGTCACAATGGAAATAGGATATGATCACAAAGGATTTTGTTAGCGGATTACCAAGGTCTGAAGGCAACAATGATGTTATATAGGTGATTGTGGACCGACTGACCAAATCGGCTCATTTCTTACCCATTAAGATGTCAGATGAAGTTGGCAAATTGATCGACAAGTATCAATTGTCAAATGGCATGGTGTTCCAGTGAGTATTGTTTCAGATAGAGATTCAAGGTTTTCATCCGAATTTTGGCAGCTTTTCAAAAAGAACCAAAGTACACACGAGTAGTGCATGCATATCATACGCAAACAAATGGTCAGCCAGAACGGACAATTCAGACGCTGGAAGATTTTTGAGAGCATGTATGCTTGATTGGGGAGATGCTTGTCTTTGGCTGAATTCGCATATAACAATAGCTATCATACGAGTATTGGTATGTCTCTATATGAGGCCCTATACGGGAAGCCTTGTCTCACACCCTTGTGTTGGACCAAAATGGGGGAGCGAAGCGACATGGACATGGAACTCGTCCAAGAAGTAGTATGTCATGTAGAGTTGCTCCGAGATAGGCTTAAGGAAGCTCATGATCGTCAAAAAGGATATGCAGATAAAAGGACAAAAGATTTGGAGTTTTCAGTGGGTGATGAGGTATATTTAAAAATGAGGACATTCTGAGGAGCAGATAAGTGGAGAAAGTTAAAAAAAGCTTAAAACGTGATACGTGGGACCATATCTTATCACCGAGAGGATCGGAGCAGTGGCTTGCAAATTTGACGAACCTTTGGAGATGTCAGACTTTCATAATGTATTCCATATCTCGATCCTACGAAAGGTTGTCCGTGAACCAAAATTGATCATTTTGAAACGGCCAAAGAATTTGGATAAAAACTTGTTGATTCCGGCAAAATCAGTAAAAAATTTGGACCGTAACCAAGCTCATGAAAAAGGTGAAAAGGCATGGAGGATAAAAGTATGCTGGTAAATAGATTGTATTAAGGAGGTAACTTAAGAATCAGAAGAGCGGATGAAAGCGAATCATCCGACTCTTTTAAAGGCCTAGTGAGTTGAACTCCAACCATTCAATTCGAAGACGAATTCCCTTAAGTGAGAGAGAATTGTGAAGACCCTACCCAGCATATACATCATTAATAACAATGATGTCCACTTGATAAAAGCCAACATTTAAAATTCATGAAAAAAGAAAAAAGAATGGGGACATGATCATCACACTTCACCTTGTTTGGATAACCAATTGCCTGGCTCTAATCACCTTAAGCCTATTCTTTATCACGTTCTCCCTTTTCAGAATTAGCTCACAATCTCAGACCAAATTCATTATGCCATCTTTTTGCTCTTTGAACACCATCAAGAGACGGTTCAGAGTTGCTACCTTGTAGGTCGGTTATCTGGAGTCTCAGACAGAATCAAATCGTGATTCTTATACATGTGGAAAGATTTTGTTTCCTATTTTCTGCCGCATCTTTCCGATTTCAATCCCGAGGTATATTCTGCTCGCAAGCCTTTTTTAATTATTGAGAACAATCATTATTTCTCAAACCGAAATCTAATTCCAAAAATGTTTACCTGACTTAAGATTGGATTTCCTGTATAGATATGTGGAATCAGAAGGCTTACTTGATATCCCTAGAAAGATATAAATCTTATCTTTCCATAACAACCGATTTTGGGTTGATAGAAGGTACGTGTAAAAAGTTATCGCCGTTCTCGTAAGAGTGATACAGATTCTGATACGCCAACTTGAAATATAGATTGACGGCTGCTCCGAACGACCCAAATTGCGATCTTGGTATCATTATAAATCTTTGTCTATCATATTTCTATATACACCGATATTGCTTCATTAGGAGGTATATTTTGCGAATTATGGTCCTTTGAATAAGAGTGGTCGAAACTGTTTTAAAACAAGTTACCCAGTGTTGATGATATCTAAGGAACTCTAATACTTGAGAGACAATAGGCATTCCGACAAACTAAACCAAGAGTAGAACATATTTCACATTAATAACTTAACATCGCATTTTTTACTTAAATTTCCATATTTTATGTATTTTTAATTTCTTTAATTAACTTATCGTTTTCTTTATTTTACTTACAGCGGAGCCAAACCGTTTCTCGCGTTTTGGGTTTGGTCCTCCCGTCATCAGCCCTCTAAGGCCAAATAGACTACAACGGGCATAGAATGCGATCGTCCGTAGTCCAACAAACAAAGTTCTGCAACAGGCTTACAATGCGATTGTACGCAAAACTACATCACCAAATGGACTACAACAGACTTACAATGCGATCGTCTGTAGTCCAACAAACAAAGTTCAGCAACAGACTAACAATCGATCGTCCGCAAAACTACATCACTAAATGAACTATAACGATCTTACAATGCGATCGTCCGTAGTCCAACAAACAAAGTTCTGCAATGGGCTGGCGACATCACCAAATGGACTACAACGAGCTTACGATGTGATCGTCCGTAGTCCAACAAACAGTCTTTTATCATTATATATCTTTTAATTCATTCTTTAGGAAGATCATTATGCATTTTATTAACCAATCATGTTTTGTTTAAAAAGCATGTAGAAAAGCATTTAGAAGATGCAAATGCTTTCAAATGCTTATGCTCTCTATGCTCTCATATGGAGCATTTCCACAGCATTAACCATTAAAATATTAAATATTTTTTTAAAAATCATATAATTAATTAATTTTGTTAATTAACGTAAAATATATGCATATATTTAAAATTATTATTATTAATATTTTATTTCATCTATTGTTATTAAAAAATATATATGAAAATATAATATATACATATAATAATTTAATAAATATATGAAAAATATATGAAAAATAAAACATTTATTTTCTAAATACAATATATACATATAATAATTTAATAATATAATTTAAATATATAAAAAATAAAAAAACTTATGTTTTAAATATAATATATACATATAATAATTTGATAAATAATTTAAATACATGAAAAAACAAAAAAAAAAACTTATGTTCTAAATGTAATATATACATATATAACACTTTAGAATAATTATAGTTAAATATAATTAAATATTTTATAATTTTATATTTAAGCACTAACAGCTTTACCAATCACTAAAAAATGTATATTAATTAGAGCATACAGCTTCAGCAGCATACTGCTCATGCTACTTACTGTTAATGCTCTGCTACGAGTCTTTCCAATCAGGCACTTAGTATGTAAAACATATATTGCTAAACTTGTATAGAATTACGTAGATTCCATTCGCACCTTAGCGTTTTCAAGTCGACAAAAAAATAGCGGTTGAAGCGGTTGGAAAGTAGTGTTTCGAGCGAGAAATCTGAATCTGTATTTCAAATTGGCATATCAGAATCTGTATCATTCTCACGAGAACGGCGATAACTTTTTACATGTACCTTATATCAACCCATACTCGGCTGTTCTGAAAAGCTGAGATTCAGATATTTCTAGGTATATAAAGTACACCTTCTGATTCCTTATATTTACACGTAAAATCCAATCTGAAGTCAGATAAATGTTTCTAGAATTAGATTTCGGTTTGAAAAATAATGATTTTTCTCAATTTTCAAAGAAGTATTGCGAATAGAGTATACCTCGGAATTGAAATCGGAAATATACTGTAGAAACTAGGAAACAAGATCTTTCCAAAGGTAGAAGCATCACGATTTGATTCTGCCTGAATCTCCGGATAATCGACCTCCAAAGTAGCTACTTGAAACTGTCCCTTGATGGTGTTTAAAGAGCAAAACAAATGACAGAATGAATTTGGTCTGAGATTGTGAGCTGATATGAAGAGAGAGAACGTGATAAAGTGATTATAAACATTATTAAAGACAATTAGTTGTCCAAACAAGATGGAGTGTTCTTAATGCTGCATATGCTGGACAGGGTCATCACATCAGGACTTACCGGATTCTTTCACCGCTTAATCCAAGACTGGTCAACTCTTCGACTTCACTCCCAGCCTCAGAATTGTTTACCAAATTGTCATCCAAACCGATCGGAGCTCACCGGAGAATATGGGCTGGTCACGTGCATTGGCTGAGATCAAACGACATCGCTTCATCCAGCTACAAACTGCTAACTTGTCGGATCATTACCGGACCCGAGTCTGTTTTGGATCTTAATGGTTTACCGGATCTTAATGGTAATGGCGACGATTGTGAAGAAGAGAAAGGAGCAGAGACTGAAGTTGAAACGATGAAGAAAGAGAATGGACATAATAGCGTCAAAGAAGGATGTGGGTATGATGATGAAAGCATGAGTTTTTACCATTGTGGGGATGATGATGATGGAACATGTGTAGGATGACGATGAAGAAGATGGTTGGTGTTTGGTCCGAAAAAGAAAGAAATGATGATGTCTCTCTCACGTGGGTGAGCTGTTTCTTTTTCTTTTGCAAATCAAAGTGTGTAATTTGAATATTTGATTATATTATGTAAAGTTGATACCTTTATTGAACAAGAGCCCCAAGATTCAGATCAAACGAAGGAACTGGAGTTGTTCGTCATTACATAGTAGACAGAAAACAAAAGAAGCTAATATTCAAAGAGACGAGATCCAAATCCTTCAGCCTATTCAGTAATAATAGTTTTGTACAATTAGACTCCAGTTTTTGTTTCTTCTTATTGCACTCAGACTCTTACTAAACTGGTGAAAAAAGAGCATAATCGGTGCCATCTACGTAACGAAATTGATGTGTATTTAATCACTAAGTAGCTTGATGGAACTAATATGAGTTGTTGAAAACCCCAAATCAATCTTTTTGTTCTCACATTTGCCATTTGCAGACTTGTGTAGCGTTTCCCATTATCCAAAGAGTTGTGTATTCTTTAAGCTTCTTTGGCTTTCTTATGATTCTCTGACAATCTTCGGTTTCAAACTAAGACACATAAACTGCTTCTTCTTTCTCCTGCTCTGATTCTGATCTCGAGATTTAACATTGCCCATGAAACAGCTGAAGATAGAGCAAAGAAAAACCATAATCAAAACCAGAAGAAAATCAATACCAAGAAAGAAGGGAACACACAAAGAGTCTGACTTACCTCAAGAAACTGAGTTTCTGGCGGTGAATCGATTTCTCTTCATCCTTCCCTGAACTCTGAATCATCGGTCTTTCACTGCATTTACATTACATAAAAACAATCAGAAAAGGACTGATATTTGCAGACAAGACAAGATTTGTGTTACATAGAGAAATCACAAACCTTTTCTCTGATAGAGGAGGGATTGTTTTCTCCAGAGACAATCTAAACACGGGTCTGTTCTTGGTTATGGATCTCCTCGTTTTCTCCTTTTCAACAACAGGACAATCATCTCTCAACAACTCTTCATCTTGCTTCTTCTTCTTCTCCTTGTCATCACATTCATCAATCAACCCATTTTCTTTATTTGAATTCTCTTTTTCTTCCAATGAATCATCCACAACAACAACAAGGTCATCATCGTTCTGAATACTTTTCCTTTCGGGTGGTTCTTCCAAACTCAGCGGAGGATGTGTTTCCAAAGTGTGAAGCAAGACTTCAGCAGGCGTTAGGGTTGGTTGTTCTTGGGTTGCTGCTTTCTTGGCTTCAGCTATTCTCTTGTAATGAGCTTCAAAGAAAGCTTTCTTCTGAGCAACGGATCCTGGACGAGAGTATTTCTCTGCTTCTTCTACATACTTCTTGTGTGAAAAGGTTGACCATTTGCCCCACTCTAGATTCTCTGTCACGAATTTCCCAAATGAGATTGATTGGCTAAGCGCATGGATCGTGTTGTCCTGTATATATCCAAATCAGAAGCTTTGAAATCAATATCCAAATTTCGAAACTTTCAGTTAATAAATCTAAGGAATAACTTATTACTTCTGTTTGGTTTCAACCAAAGCCAGAAGCTTTCTGTTTGGTTTTCCCTGAAAATCCATATAACCCAAAGCGAGATATCCTAAAGATTGAATTTTTCTTAGTGGAGATTCACCAAAAACTTACAAACAGCCCAGTTTCCGTTGAAATTTTCCGAGAAATTTTGTCGTTACAATCACAAAGATGAGAGCTTCAGAGGAATCAATAAATTGTAGAAGAAATGAAAAAGGAAAACTAACCTCATGAGAATCGTGACGGGTAATAGGAGCTGCGAACGAATACGTATGAACCAAAACTGCTGATTCACCCATTTTAGCTTCAGATCAAATTTTACAAGCAGAAAACAAAAACCAGAAATGGAAAAATAAAAAAGTAAGCTTTTACTTTTAAGTTTCAGTTCCAGAAAATGTTTTCCCGTCAGCCAAACGTCTCTTGAAATTCAAAATTCGAAAGAAAACTGTTTTCTCTGTCGTTGAAAGGAACTCAGATTTTCTCACAAAAGGAAAACACATGCGGTGGAGAAGTTCTCAAGAATATACTTAGATCTGGGTCCCACGAACAAAACAGAAGATAAATTTCAAAGCTTTTTTTGAGGATAGGAATAAAATGGGATTTATAAATTAGAATTATAAAACTTGAAGAAATAAATTTAAAACATCAAATAAATTTCAGAGTTTTTGAAGATAGGAATAAAACGGGATTTATAAATTAGAATTACAAAACTTGAAGAAATAAATTTAAATAATTAAATAAATTTCAGTTTTTGAGGATAGGAATAAAATGGGATTTAGAAATTAGAATTATAAAACGCGCACAAATGATTTAAGATGTGGTCTTGAAATGAACTAGTTGAGAATTGAAGCTAAAGGAAAACAAATAGCATATGTTAAAATTTAAAAAAAAGGGACACGTGAGAAAAACTCGGCGCGTCCACCTAACGCGCCTACCGATTTCTCTCTCGTTTCTTCCACCTAGAGCTTTCAACCGGCAACCGCGCGTCCCGCCTCTCCGTCGTCCGGTTTCCGCCGGCGTCGCGAGGGGCAGGCCAGCTCGTCCTTGCGCTCCTCTCAGTCCAATTCGTGAGGAGTTCCGGCGCTGTTCAACCCGTCTTCTCGTTTCTCACCTCAACTCACGGCGAAGCTCCAAGCCTCGGCGATCAAGGGCGGTGCTCGGCGGATCTGGGAAGCGGCGATATTCCTTCTCTCTCGGTTGTCTCTCTGCTCGAGGACGGCGGAGCCAACGCAGGAGGAAGGGTGTCGTCATCTTCGCGAAGCTCCTCAGATCCGGTTTCCCCACCGTCTTTTGCGGTGGCTAAGGCGTTGGTTGTAGGTACTCGGTGGCTGGAGGCGGCGTGGCGACGGCTGCGGGCTTGTCTCTGCTTTTACCGGAGTGGCGGGTTCGTCGGGTTGGTTTGTTTCGGAGCACCTCTTGGCTCGTGTTTACGGCTCCTCATGTCTTCGAGGAGTTCCCAGGGTTTTGGTTTTAGCCGGATTTTTCTGGGTCAGAGTTGATAATCACCGTTGTTAGTTTCCGGTTTGGCCAGAAGTGTTGCAGGTTGGTTCCATCGGAAGCGCGTGCGAGGGTTTCTTCACGGCGGAGTAGAAGGCGGTGGGGGAAGTTCGTTTCGCCATTTTCTCGCTAAGTCGCGGTCTGTGTGCGGCTTGAGGACTGCGGCAGCGCAGATCCACGCTGAGGGTGGCGGAGGGAAGTAGATCTGGGTCGTCCTCCTACGCGGAAGTCGCTGGGAAGATAGGAGGGTAGGAGCTGCGTTTAGAGGAGGCTTTGAGGTCCGTGACCGAATCGAGTCTGAAGACTAGGCGGCGACTGGTGCTATCCCGGTTTGTTTCGTCGATGTCGTCAGCGTCTCTCCTCGTCCGGTGAGGTAAGATTTGTGACTCGGCCGTGGGAGTTAGATCGGGAAATCGAGAGAGAAGGAGGAGGGTGCGTCGAAGGATCTTTGGTTCGCCGAGGGTCACCGGTTCAGTCCGTAGCCGGAGGACTTCGTACTCGCAACCACCGCGGAAAGGACGTGTATCGGAGGCGGAGGCTGAGTCAGTAGACAGAGGTTTCCGTACTCGCAACCACCGAGAAGTGGACGTGTATCGGAGGCGGAGGTTCGCCGGATTGTCCTTAAAGAAATCGCCGCATTCCGCTTTCTGTTCTTAAGGTCTCTAGATTCTTTCCGGTTTTGTGTTTGGTTTGTTTTTTTGCTTCTGGTTCTTTCTCGGTTTGTAATTCGCGGTTATCTGCCCGGTTTAGGGGTTAAATATATATATATATATATATATATATATATATATATATATATATATATATATATATATATATATATATATATATATATAAATATTAATTAAAAAAAAAGTATATGTTTTCTTGTAGACATTTTTTTTTCTTGTGAGAGGAAATTTTTTAACAAATTCTGGAATTAAAAAGAAATTATCGGTCTTCGCAACCGATTTTCAAGCCCTTTCAATTTTATTTTTTTATGAGTTTGACTGGTATGTCAGCTGAATCGTAAAATAGCGGAATAACTAAATAATTATTGGCGGAACGAATTTAACTAAATTAAGTTTGTGCAAAAAATTACAAAACGCTGAAAATCTAGTTTTAGTAGATTAATCATGTTTTGTTTTTTTAGTTATATTTTTAAAATGCTAATTGTATATAGCGGAATCACTTTTCAAAAACGTGAAAACGTGAAAAAGTGATGAATATTATAAATAGTAAAAAATAGCGGAATCACGTTTTCAAAACGTAAAAACGTGAATAAATGGTATACCATTTATCACATATATATTACTAAAAGCCAGAGATAATCTTCTCCACAAGAATAGCTAAGTTCAATAAATATGTTGAGAGATTTTTTCCTATTTTTATAGAATCGATTGTAACAGATACGGCTATATATCATTTGTAAATTTGTACATTTCGATCAAGGAATTTGAATACACTTTCATGGTATCAGAGCCTCTTAGCTTCTGATCCATTTCTTTCTTTCTTTCTATCTCTGATTTCCTCTATTTATCTTCTTTTTGTTTCTTTCCTTCTCTGCCATTAATGGCTGCCCCTGTTGTTGCTCCTGTCGAACGAGCGTATGGTGTTACTAACATAAAAACACACATACCAATTATTCTTGACAGTGATGAGCACAACTATGATGCTTGGAGAGAGTTGTTCCTAATGCACTGCAACTCTTTTGAATTGCTTGGACATCTCGATGGGTATGTGACTCCGACAGGAAACAATGACCAGATTTGGTTGAGGCGTGACGATCTTGTCAAGCTCTGGATTTATGGCACCTTGTCTGCTCCATTATTCAAATCCGCGTTCAAAACAGGAGGTACGACACGGGATGTGTGGCTGCATATCGAGAAACTTTTCCGAAACAACAAGGACGCTCGAATAATGCAGATTGACAACGATCTTCGTACCCTGGAGATCGGTGATCTTTCGATCAATGATTACTGTCAGAAACTGAAGTCTTCTGCGGATCTGCTATCAAACTTGGATGCTCCGGTAAGTGAACGGAATCTTGTGATGTATTTGTTTAACGATCTCAATGAGAAGTTCGACAATATCATCAATGTAATCAAACATCAAAAGCCGTTTCCTTCCTTTGATGACGCCAAATCGATGCTCTTGGATGAGGAGTCTCGCTTGAAGAAAGCAAATCGGGCAGTTGCATCTCATGCTGATCATTCATCCTCCTCCACCGCTCTGACTGCTGCGACCCAACCTGCAAGAAACAATCAACAAACTCAAAAGTTGGGAACAATCGCAACAAAAACAGAAACGGTTACAGAGGGCGTGGACGCAATCAAAACTACCAGCCTCGACCACCTTTTGCTTGGGGACCACCTACGTAATGGAATGGATTTCCGACATGGTCCATGTACTCGAATAAATGGCAACAATTCCCCATTCAGAACCGTGGAATCCTTGGGTCTTCACCAGCTAACTCCAACGCTGATTCAGCTAACGTAGCTGAGATGATGCAGCCGACAAAGGAATTTGGTGAAGCCTTTAACACAATGTCGCTCTCGGATCTGACAATTGGATGGTATATGGACAGGGGCGCAACTTCGCATCTGGCCTCCTCCTCAGGTATGCTTCAGTCCATTGTCAACTTTAACACTGGAAAGACTGTCATGGTTGGCAATGGGTCCTTAATCCTTGTCCTTCATTCTGGTTCTACTTCTATTTCCACATCTACTCGTCCTTTACATCTTTCTAATATTCTTCATACGCCTCAGATAATAAAGAATCTTATCTCGGTTCGTCGTTTCACTAAAGATAACAATTGTTCTATGGAATTTGATTCCAATGGTTTCTCTGTGAAGGATCTGGAAACCAGGAACATTCTTCACCGCAGTGAAAGCGACGGCGATCTCTATCCTCTCCTTCCTGAAAATCGTCAATCTCAAGCTCCTAATAAGACTCAAGCGTTTGCATCTGTTTCTCCATCTGTGTAGCACTGTCGCTTAGGCCATACGAATAATGATCATCTTCGTTCTTTGTTGTCTTCTAATCATTTCTCTTGTAATAATGATAAGCTTTTTACTTCCTGTAATGCTTGTCAACTTGGTAAACATTTGAAACTCCCTTTCTTTAAATCAAACTCAGTTTCTATGCAGCCTTTTGAACTTGTTCATTCAGACATTTGGACATCTCCAGTGTCAAGCTTGAGTGGTATTCGATATTACATTCTTTTCATTGACGATTACTCACACTTTCTATGGGTTTATCCACTTCGCAGGAAATGTGATGCGTTCTCTAAGTTTCTTCACTTCTGTGCATATGTCAAAACACAATTCAACACTGTTATCAAGGCATTTCAATGCGATAATGGTGGTGAATATGTGAATTCTCAGTTCCAAAAACTCTTTGAAAGTAATGGTTTTCAAGCTCGTTTTTCATATTCTTACACTTCACAACAGAACGGAAAATCTGAGCGAATGATTCGAACTATCAACAACTTCATCCGAGCTATGCTCTTCCATGCGCATCTCTCCTCCACTTTTTGGGTTGAGGCTCTTCACCTTGCAGCTCATTTGCTCAATATTATTCCATCCTCTTCTATTGGTAATCAAATACCTTACTTTCTCCTCTTTCACAAAAAGCTTTCATATGATCATCTTAGGGTCTTTGGATGCCTTTGCTATCCAAACCTTAATAGATCTACATCTCATAAACTATCTGCTCGTTCTACTCTTTGTATATTCTTAGGCTATCCCTCTCAACACAAAGGATATAGATGTCTTGATACTCATACTAACAAGATTATCATATCCAGACATGTTGTTTTTGATGAGTCTATATTTCCTGCAGCTACTTCACAAAAACAGCCTTCTTCTTCCTATGATTTTCTCGACAGTATTGATGAACCAGGATCGATGTTTCGCAATGTACTTCAGGCGCCATTTCAACCTGCAATTATCACTCAAACCGCGGCTCCAAATGGTCATCATCAAGCTCCTTCTCGCCTTCTTACTCAGCCAGTTGTTAGGACTGCAACAACAACAGCTGCGGCTCGTCCTCACATCCGTATTCGCAGCGGTATTGCTAAACCAAAACAAATAATTTCTCTCTTCTCTAATGATGTTTCACCTCTTCCTTCTACTTATCAAAAAGCTCTTATTGACTCAGCTTGGAAACCTGCCATGATAGATGAATACAGTGCTCAAATTGACAATAAGACTTGGAGCTTAGTACCTAGGCCTTATGGAGCTAACATTGTGAATTCCCTTTGGTTGTTTAAGCATAAACATGATGCAGATGGAGTGCTTACTTGATATAAAGCGAGGTTGGTCACAAATGTAAAAACACAAGCAAAGGAAATTGACTACGACGAAACTTTTGCACTTGTTGTGAAACCTGCCACGATAAGAACAGTGCTTCACATAGCGATCTCAAGTTGTTGGGGTATTCAACAACTAGACGTCAAAAATGCATTTCTCCATGACACTCTGACAGAAGGCATTTTTATGTTCCAAATGACCAGGATTTCTCAGCAAGGAACATCCTCACCATGTCTGCAAATTGAACAAGGCTATATACGGATTGAAGCAGGCTCCGCGAGCTTGGAATGCTCGCTTCACTGCTTTCATCTCTTCGATCGGGTACTTTTTATTTATAAAAGAGGTACACTGACGGCGTATCTTATTTTGTATGTTGACGATATAGTCTTGACAGGATCAACACAGACACTGATTTCAGACATTATCAAACAACTAAAAGAAGAGTTCCCAATCACGGACATGGGACAGCTCAAGTACTTCTTAGGAGTAAAGGTGGATTACAACAAACAAGGTATACATTTATCACAAACTCAGTATGCCAAGGAGATAATTCAGAGAGCTGGGATGGTAAGCTGCAAGCCGATATCGACTCCAGTAGATGTCAACTCCAAGCTTTCAGCAGACGCAGGCGAACTCATTCCTAACCCGACCGACTATCGATGATTGGCTGGTGCGTTGCAGTACTTAACGTTCACACGTCCTGACCTCACTTATGTTGTCCAACAAGTATGCTTGTTCATGCATGCTCCAAGGGTCAGTCACAAGAATGCATTGAAGAGGATAATCCGATATGTGCAGGGTACAAGTGATCATGGCCTGCAACTGTATCGATCAAATTATGCTCAGTTAACGGCTTATTCAGATGCAGATTGGGCCGGTTGCCCTGGCACAAGGAGATCAACATCCGGCTACTGTGTGTACCTAGGGGACAATCTCTTGACGTGGTCTTCAAAACGACAGCCAACGGTATCACGATTAAGTGCAGAATCTGAGTACAAGGGAATAGCAAATGCAGTTGCTGAAACCTGTTGGATACGCAACCTTCTTCTGGAGTTGCATCTGCCGATCAAAAATGCAACACTGATCTACTGCGATAACATTAGCTCGGTGTATATGTCGTCCAATCCTGTGGCATCAAAGGACCAAACATATTGAAATTGATCTGCATTTTGTTCGTGAAAAGGTGGCGTTAGGCCAAGTGAAGGTTCTACATGTTCCTTCATCAGTCCAATATGCTGATACATTCACTAAAGGATTGTCAACTTTGTTTATCGATTTCAGAAACAGTTTGAACATTCGAAGCTCTGAAAGTTCCAACTGAGGGAGGGTAAAAGTCAGAGATAATCTTCTCCACAAGAATAGCTCAAGTTCAGTAAATTTGTTGAGATATTCTTTCCCATTTTTGTAGAATCGATTGTAACAGATAGGGCTATATATCATTTGTAAATCTGTACATTTCGATCAAGGAATTTGAATACACTTTCAATTATGAAACGTTCTATTTTTAGTTGTTTTTAAAGTGCAAGGGATTAAAAAAAAATGGATGAATATTTTGCTCTCTATTCCTGTATATGTAAAAATGAACGTTACTTATGTCTATATGAATGTTTATCTTCTTCTCGGAAGAGGTTCACGGTTGAGATGATGCTTTCGAAGAATCTTGATATAGCTTCTCATGAGACCAAACTTATTTCTCTCAAGCTCATTGAAATAATCCCATGGATATATTCATGCTCTAGGCAAGCCATCAAACACTAACCTGAACCTGAACCTCAAACAAAGATATAGGACCAACCTCATTAATTTATAAGCGAAAATAAAACAAAAGCTTCCCTATCTTTGATGGATAAGTTATAATGACTTTTGTGAGGTACCTCACCCCTTAGTTTCCCACCGGTTCTGCTAACATGAGTGATGAGTCTTACATAGCTCCTTCCAAATATCACCTGATTTATTGAAAAACGAAATTGTTTTGGCTAAAAACACAAGTAAATGTCATAGTGTAAAGAGTAAAGCTTAAATAAAGCAAGTTTAGAATCTCTGTTTGGTTTGATAAAAAAAAAAAAAAAAAAAGAGAATCTATGTTTGATTGATTAGTCACACATTTAATGGACTAGTGACAACGGCACAACAATTAAAACCAAATAAACAGGAGAAAACAGCATCCAATGGTAATGTAGCCTCATTATTGCAATGAGCATGTCTATATCCTTGCAGTAAAGATTTTAAACTAAATTCATGTGGCTTAGAACCATCTTTTGATGTAAATAATTTTTTTTTCACCAGTTACCTTTTCATCACCGATTGATCTGACTTTTCCATAAGCAGCTGGACTATGGGACTCTCAGAAACTCAGGGAAACCAGAGATTTTTGGAAGAGTAACATCACTTGTGCCATAGATTCGCCGGAAAAACTTTCTGGTGATCGCAAACATTACTTGTTCCGGCTATCACGATTCTCGCTCCAATCATGAATCATCTCATACTGCCAAAAGCCCAAAACGTACTTTATTGGACCCATTTGAGGCCCATTGGGCTGAATTCTATTGAAGTCAAACGACGGTTACAGCATCGTATGAGAGAACTAAGTGCCGACTGGGACCCACTTGTCCACAAATACTGGTCCAGCTTTAGTCAAAGATAAAGTTACGAGAGTAGAGTACTACCTAAACAAGATCACGCCCCAATGGGAAAATCAGAAACTAAATAATTTTTATTGTGAAGAGACTAAAGTTACAAAAGCTGTAAAGATATTATGATGTGAAAATATAATACGCAAGGTATATTTCGGATATAATACAGGAAGCTTGTAATTTTTTTTGTCCACAGTTAGTGATACCCAAAAAAATATTAATTCCGTATTAATTACCGGAGGAGAAGTTTAAAGAGTTATCTGAAATTCAACGTCAGTTAAAGTGAAGTAAAAGATATAAAAAAGAAAACCGTCAACGAAAGTAAATTCGTTTCCTTAAAAAAGCAATTAAATTAATCGGAGACCATTAGTTTTTTAGTGAGCCGTCTTTTTTTCTCGTTCCCCAAGTTCGTGACTTTCATTAAATTATTCTTCAAGTAAATTTCCTTATTTTAAAAAATAAAAAAGAAAAATAAAGAAATTACACAATTCTATTCTTCTACTAATCGTCAACCTATATTCTCGTGGGCCTGACAAGAAGCAGGAGAAGAAGACGCAAAAGAAGAAGCAACCTTCCTTACTTTTTGTTAGAAGAAAATAGAAACATAGAAACAGAGTTCCTTCTCCAATTCATCGACGGCCAGCGCCGGCGAATTCGGTGGCGTAGGAGATGAAAATTCGTAGGAAGCTCGGTGGTGTTTGCGGCAGCGACGTCGTTCTCTCGTGGAGGACGTTTTTCTGGTTCGTCGTACTGTTTGTCTTCTCCTTCGTTCTCTTCTCTACCATGTTCGTCTTCAAAGGTATGTTTATGATCCGAACGGTTTTTTTTTGTTTTTAATTCAATTTATCAGAAACTTAAATCAAATTTGACAGGGAAGTTTCGTCCGATGGTACGTTCGACGATAAGCTTCTCAACCGCCAGGGCGGTTCTCGGCGAGTCTGTAACGCTGACTCCGACGGTTTCGATTCGTGAAGCGGTGAAATTACCTGAACAGACACTGGTTTTCCTAAAATACCCTCACTCTATTCGGTTATTATCTAAGGAGGATTTGGTTTGCGTTTTCTCCGACGACGGCGATTCTTCGAAGCTACAGAAGGAGCGTCCGACGGCCGTGGAGAGTGATAAATTCGGTGGTCAAATCGTACGATGCTCTGAAACACCACCTGGCTACACCGTATCGCTCGCCATCTCAAGATGGACGACGGATGATTACCTTCCCGCTGGACCCACTCACCAATGGGATTGGCTGGTTTACGACGCCGTGATCGACCACGATAACTCCACGGTGGTTTTCGTCAAGGGTCTAAATCTACGGCCAGGAAGAGTTGCTGACGTGTCGAGATACGAGTGCGTGTACGGCTGGGATTTCGCAAAACACAATCGGTTAATAAGATCAGATGTAATCTCGGTGGCACAAGAGATCGTACGGTGCAGAACACCATTAACTGTGTTAGACGGCCCAAAACCAGCCCATGGACCTGTTAAAGTCTCGGTTAGAATCAAAGGAGGCATAGGAATGCTTCCATCGATTGCTCAACCGGATCGCAGTCCGGGTCGGATCATTCACCCGCCGCGACAAAAACCGTTCGAAATGTGTGTTTGCACCATGACGCGAAACGCAGCCGCGGTTCTGAGAGAGTGGGTGATGTACCATGCTGGGATCGGTGTTCAACGCTGGTTCATCTACGACAACAACAGCGACGACGACATAATCGCAGAGATCAAGGATCTTGAAAACCGTGGTTACAATATCTCGAGACATTTCTGGCCGTGGATTAAGACTCAGGAAGCCGGATTCTCCAATTGCGCGGTCCACGCAAGGAATGATTGCGATTGGATCGCGTTCATAGACGTCGACGAGTTCTACTACATCCCTTCCGGTCAAACTTTAACAAGCGTCATCAGAAATTACACTACTTCCGATGCGATCGGAGAAATTAGAACGCCGTGCCACAGTTTTGGGCCGTCGGGATTGAGAAGTCGGCCTCGAGGTGGAGTCACAGAGGGATACACTTGTCGTATGGTTTTGCCGGAGAGACACAAAAGTATAATCCGGCCGGAATCGATGAACGCGACTCTAATCAACGTGGTGCACCATTTCCACCTGAAAGATAGATTCAAGTTTGCTGACGTGGATAAAGATGTTATGGTAATTAATCACTATAAATATCAAGTCTGGGACGTTTTCAAAGAGAAGTTTTACAGGAGAGTCGCCACTTACGTAGCCGATTGGCAAAACGAGGAGAATGTCGGGTCGAGAGATCGGGCTCCAGGTTTGGGAACCCGACCCGTTGAGCCACCTGATTGGGCTGAGAGATTCTGCGAGGTTAATGATACGGGACTTAGAGATCAGGTGTTGGAGAAATTCATGGATAGTAAATTGCAGCGTTTAATATGGGAAAAGGAGGAGGATGAAGTTAGTGTTAAAATGGGCTCAACGGCCCATAATAGGATAGATCGAAAGATTAAACAACAGCTTAATAAAGCTCATTAGTCATAATTTTTGAATATTTTCCTTAATTTTCTTTCGTGGAAGATATTTGTGACTCATGTCAGATATTTTTCCGGTAATATTCGTCGAGTAGTGAAGTAAAATACGACACTCCAGTAATAAAATGAAATAATAAATAAGGAAGATACACATAAAAACAGAAAGAAAATCAAAGGTATATTCCTTAGAAGTGAATAGGCCCACAGGCCCAATAAAAAAGATTGGCGTCGCGAAGAAACTAAGATTTAAAAAAGAAATCCGACCGTTGAGAGAAGAAATATTATCTTCCTTCTTCTCTTTCCTCTCTCCGGAGCGTTCTCAGGAATCACCAGGAACCCTAGATCCAGAGAAATGGTGAGTGAAACACCATCCAGAGTTACTAATCGCTCCGTAGATGGATCGATCACGAGGGAAAGGAACGGTGGGAACGCAGACATTTTCATCAGTCCGGGATTCAAATCGGCGGCGGCTCTGGCGGGTTGGGACGAGGAGGATCTGATAATAGCTAGCTTCGTGGTAGATGATACCCCTGAAAGAAGTTCTTCAAAGCGAAGGAGACGATCCAATTTGCTGCTTAAAACAACCCCACCTTCTTCGGGTTCAAGAAGGTAATTCTTTTATGGGTCTCTCAGATTTGGGTTCAATTCAATACATGCTCTGTTTTTTCAGTAGTTATGGGAAATGGGTTTATGGAAATTCGTTCAAATTTTGATATTTTTTTTATTACAGGAGGCAACGGATTAAGCAAAGTTCTGTTCCCTTACCGGTTGTTGATCTTGATGAAGTAATAAGGCGTGAAGGTAATTTCATTATTGATCTTCTTCTTTGTTGGAAACATTAAGATCCATGAAATTAGAGACCAAGATAGTTTCATTGAAGTTATCAGATCTGTTGTGGTTGCAGAAGAAAAATCTGCAGAGAAGAAGAACAAAAAGAAGAAAGAGATCGAAACAGAACCACAAGAAGAGAAGATAACAGAAAAGGATGAGAAGATATTGTCAAATCAGAAGAACTCAACTCCTGTTGTGCTTCCTTGCATAGATAAACTTCGTGACGAATTGTCCTGTGCAGTAAGAATCTGAAAATCTTGGAACTGTTTTGTTTTTTTTCTTTAGTAATTACTTGATTAGAAACTTGAAATTCTGCTTTGTGATTCTGCAGATTTGTCTTGAGATTTGCTTTGAACCAAGCACTACAACTTGTGGACACAGGTACATCTAACTACACAACACCACATGATTGTCTTTCTATGGTGAATTTAGTATTGAGTTGTTCAGTTTTGTGTCTCTGTAGCTTCTGCAAGAAATGTTTACGATCTGCGGCGGATAAGTGTGGAAGGAAATGCCCTAAATGCAGGCAACTAATCGGGTAAATAGGATGATGAGTTTTGGATCGAAAGCTTTGAGATTTATCTAATAATGTTGTCTATATATATGCAGAAATGGAAAATATTGTACGGTCAATACGGTTCTTTGGAACACAATCCAACTTTTGTTCCCTAAAGAAGTCGAAGCACAGAGAGCTGCCGCTTCTGCTAACTTCCTAGGCAAGGAAACACGGAGTCCTAGAGACTCTAATCAAAGGCAAAGAAGCAGAAACAGAGAAACGGCGTATCAAGATAGGTTGCCAAGAGAGGATATTTCGAGATTACTTGTATCTGAAGAGAGAAGCGAGAGAAGGAGGAGAGCGGCGAGTGTGAGGTTGGAGCAAGATAGAGATGCTGCATTCGCGTTGCGGTTACAGCGACAGGAATTCGCGTCTGCGTTTGGCGTTACGACGGCTGGGGCAACTTCTTCTTCTTCATCGGCTTCTAACCTGTCGCGGGCAAGAGCTAACCTTCGAGCTATGGCGTCAAGAGCCAGTCGCAGGCAAGGATAGATGATGCGGTGATGATCATTTATGGTGTGACACCAATGGTTTATTAGATCTAGACCTGACTCGGATCTAAGACAATTCTATAAATACGCGTACTACAACAAGATTATTCTGTTTAACACATTGTAAAACTACACTTTTATTCCTTCCCGTTTAGACCTTTGACATTATTAAAACATCTGAAAATCTTCTTCGATACTTTGAAGCTATTCTTTTCTCTTCTGTGCCAATTTGGTTACAGATGCTTGTAGTCTTGTAGAGGCTCCAATTGTTTTTTTTACCCAGTTCCGTAACTCGTTGCTTTGTTTTTAATGACATTTTGCGACTCTTATTCATTTGTTTTTCATTCTTTTGATTGCTTTTCCGCGTGTTATAAGAGCTTAAAATGGAAAAGAGACATGTCAAGTCATTTGTTGTCAATTAGATGTAAAATTCAAATTCATGAACCAGTACATGGTATCAAATCACTCGTCAAACCTAAGCAAATAACCAGACCGAAACATAAAATTATTTTTGCGGGTTAACCGTAATCGTGTGGTTCAAGCAACCAAGCTTCTTGTAACATAAACAAGGAGCGATACAAAAACAACAACACAAGACAAATACAAACGCAACAAACTCATTGAACCAGTTCATATTTAATGTTTGCAAGTTGTAACCGCAACAAAACTTTAATGATTTCATTTTAAAAATCCCTAATCAACCCCACCTGACCGAATCTCGGTAATTCACTCCAGCGTTTAGGGTTGGGGTCGCTATTTTCCGCTCACGGAGCGATCAAGACCCGAGAGCTGAATCTTTCTATAACTCAACTGTAAAACTCAGTTTCTGTGTATTCTGCTTTTGGTACGGAAACGAAGGTCGTTTTTGTTCACCTGTGAGATCTTAAGAGTCAACGAGATGTAGCCTAACGCAGCTATGGCGTAGAACACTTTGTATGGTGCCAAGTCTAGTCCAGAGAAGAAGCAGCAGTAACCGGCAAGGAAATAGATGTGATGGGGACCGAGTTGGTGTCCCAAGAGAGATGGGAAAGAGCGTAGGATGCTTGACTCTGGTCTCGAGTTCAGTATTCCGTGGATGATAACGCCAACACAGAGAGCCGAGTCAGCAAACCAAGGGAAGCTTTGTCCCGTTCCAATCCGCTACAAAGAAAGATGCCATTATAATCTCACTCCATCCTTTTCTCAGGTATTGGCATATGTAAACCACTTTCACTAGTCGAATTAAAGTCAATCGGCTTCCGAATCTAAGAATTCTCTATTATAGAACGTGGAAAGAGTTTGAGTACCTGAAACCAAGCGGTAAGAGAGGGTACAAACATCAAAGTCGCAAAGAGATGCAATATAAATAGGCCGTGGCTGTGGTTGAAGATGTCTGCTTGCGTCTCAACAAATGACTTTTCAGACATTTCTACTGATAAAGATTCTTGTCTGCTTGAGGGATGTCGAGTTTTACGCTCGGCTTCATTTTTCTGACCGACTGACTCCTTTCTCCTTGATGCCATCATGATACTTCCATGAAACAAAACAAAAAAACGAAAACGACCATCAGCTACTCTTGCCACTCACTAATTTCTGATTCATGATATTTAAAAAAATTTCCTTCTCCATCAAAAAGAGGTTTTTTCCTGGTAAATTCATTATCGTCTGCGTACATCTTATTTCACATAATATGAGTTGAAAAGGCAGCACGCTTGCTTACCAACACATTGAGTTATGGCAGCAAAGGGCATGCGACGCAAGGAGTACAAAAAGACCCAAAGCCGGATGAACAAAGGACACCAAGGAAACCGCGACTAGTGTCATTACAACTGTAGTGTTAAGCTTCAGAATTCGGATTGCCTGCATCAAGAAACAGAGCGCATATATTTTTCATGTTAATCAAGGAGTCGGAGAGAGATGGGACTTTTGAATTCTAGCATGCAATTAAGATTATGGGATTTAGGTAAAGGAGAGGAGCCAGAGAGTATACCTTTAAACAGACAAAACTAGAAGCAAGTAAAGAAATCCAACGAAGAAAAGAACGAAAATAGTTTCTTTCCAAAGCTTGGCACCTGCTACCCATTGACACTTATTCAGTTACTTCTGGACAGAGTTGAGTAGTTTTACATAAACCAAAAAATTGATGAAAGCCAAGCACTTACCAAGATTTAACAGTGGTGTGGACGAGGGCCAACGCTTGGAAGACAAATTTGGAGACAATAATTAACACACTGACGAAAGCATTGGCCAACAAATAACATATCAACGATACCACTGTGAAGCTTGTGAGGGGAGGAGTTGGTTGAGCCGTTATGAAGGAGAAGAACAAGGAGCTCAGAAGAGGGATTGCAGCTAGAAGCAAAAATGGAGATGGCATTTCCAAGTTGTACTCTACAGCAGAGAGCAATAGTGGCACAGATAAAGTTTGGTCCCACTGATTAGCTTGCCGCATAAGAGCGTACAATATAACGGCAAACGAGAAGCCAACTATCTGCAATATCAGATATCACGTGAAGAAAGGTTCAGTCACTCGTAAATCATAGAGCTACCTAGTATCCCATAAAAAACAAAACAAAAGGTTATCCAGTTTAGAGAGGAAGTCTTGCGGCGAGATAAGCGCATGATACACTCTCTCTCTAACACACACGCACCTGCACAGTGATGGTATTATGCAACACTCTATTGTAACATGCATGAATAGTATACTGTGAATGCGTAAATCTGATGCATTAGCGATAAAGCTACCTGAGGACCATATAAAAGTACAAATCTGCTGGACATGGCAGGAGCAGAGACATGCACGCTTGCGGTGTATGAGCAATGAGGGTCCACCTGCAGAAGGCCCAGGAAAGAGAAGAAAACATTTGAGTTTTCTGTTTAATTGAGATAACCGAGATTAGTTTTGTGCAAAAGACTTCTGACCAGTAGCATAACAGTAGTTTTCTCAGAACTCTGAGAGCTCCAAAGAGCTGGTGAAGAATCAATAGTTATTGTCTCACTGTAGAGATTTGGAAACACATGAAGTCCAGAAGCAGAATCCCAGGCGAGGGCAACAGGTGGGAAGCAACGCAATTTGCAAAGCTCTGAATTGAACAATGTGTGGTGAAAAAGTAGTTAAAAGAACAAACAAAGATCAGATTTGTAATAAAAAAAGGGGAAGGACAATATTTAAATTTACGAACGGAAGACTAGTGCATTAATCCAGAACTAGAAATCTTGGCAGATGTGACTGACCAGATGAGTTAACAGCCAAAATAATGATCAAGTAACTACCAAAAGAAGGATCTCTAGGATTAAAGAGAGAGTTTTGAATTCTTACTATCCTTGTCCAGGTCTCCTGTCTCGCCATCTGGTAGACCAAAAGTTTTAATCCCACATCCAGCAGTTTTCAAGGAAAGTGTTATGGGCAGTAGACCTAAGCTGAGAGCAAAGGATAGATTATAAGCTAGAGGATGGTCCTCCTTCAAAAATATTTCCTGCAGAAAAGTAGTCCACAGCTCAAATCAGTTAATCAATGTTTCACTAGCGTAATTTCAAAACGCTGGAGATGCAAAAGGGAGTGTGGCCACTTTTAAGAATGATAACCTTTGCCCAATAAGTGGATAAGAGCATCGATTGAGATGAGACCTCCATGGTGCCTTCTTCAGGGTTAAAGAACTGCCCTACTGCCATAGAAACCGCCACGGGAGGTTTACCGGAAACTGCCTGTGCAGATGGTCTCATTTCAGTTATACGCTTTTAGTCATCTGAAAACTGCTGAAATTTGAAAGAAAGCAAAGGTATAGAGGTAGTTACTTCACGAGGCGCAACTGAGATAGTCAAGAATCTGAATCCGTGCATGTCTTCAGGCCCTAACTTGAGCACTCCAGATGGGGGAGCTTGCTCGGTTTGACTCCCTGGTTCCGACTAATAAACATATACATAAAGGAAAAACTAGTTAATGAAAACGATTATCTGATCTTTTTTCCTCTGAAAATAAGAGGACAATATGCGCATAGGAAACAAATGTCGAGTGTGAGTGAAAAAAATCCAGCATTTTTGTAATTGATCCAATAAAATTACTTTGGCATATGAGAATATAGTATATATATCACCTGTTTTGGTGCAGGGCCTGCTGGAATGAGAACCATCTTTGACGTAACTTCGAGAACCCTTTCACAAACCGGTAAATTTGAATTTGATTTCTCCTTCTCAGGCCATAGATGGAGTCTAACTCCAGAACAAGGCGCCAGATTTGTTACAAAGATAAAGTGGTTATTTCCATTTGATCCCTATAGTACAGAAGATATGTCATGGCAGATCGATACAGACATCTTAAGAGATATAAAAGTATATAATAGTATCCCTAAGTGAATTCTATGTGCACAGACCAATAATTCTATGTCCAACCAACGCCGTCTCCCGTCCATTGCCAAAATTGTAACTGTACTTGTTTGTATGTAGAGATCCCTATCGAGAGCATCATCCCTCCAATCCAGGGCACATGTAGAAGTTTGTGATTCAGAGCCTGCAAAGATAGACAGCACAATATTATGGGCGTGCAAGAGAATAACATGTCCGTCCAAGACATTTGACACCAAATGAAACTGTTCTCATAATTATTAATCACCCCCCAAAATTGTTTCACGAAAAAGATACCTCCACCTTTGTATATTCGTGTTACTTGACAATGTAATCTGATAGAGGCTAATAGCCTCCAAGACCAGACAATTTTATAACTTCAATACAAAATTTAACTCCTGTCTTTGAAAACTTATATTCTGAGAAAACAAGATATGCATATGTTTAGGGAAGAGATGGTGTTAATACCCTTTGAGGCCAACATGGGCAACTCATTGGAGATTTTCATAGGCGTCACCCCATTGAAGCTTTGTGCTAATGCACTTTGAAGCATTCTGGTCAAAGTCCAAAGCCTCTTTTGAGTATCGGAAAACGGCTGACCAGTTTTTGAGTCCACCAAACCAAGAAGCGTATGTGAAACCTGCATATAATACGAAAAATTCAAATTCATTGAAAATGGCATTTTCCAGATAACAAATTAGGCAATTTTTACCTACTTGAACAACCAGTTGGTTACACCACAGAATAGCTTGATGTTCCATTGACAACCACACGTTTTTCATGCTTGTACTGCTTATCATAAAGCCGTGACTTCTAGGGACAATGCCATCAAGTGACTCTAACTTTGATCGCACCTAATGCCAAAGGAAAAATCTTAAGTCTTAAGAAAGTAATCAAATCTCATCTTACAGGAACTAAAATACAAGGAAGACAAAAAAAAAAAAGAACTAAAATACAATCAAAGAAAACACCAGGGCATAAAAGAACGGAGGGAGCAAGCAACAGGCTAAAACCAAAATACTTGCGGATATTTTCAGACCTGATAATCATTGTAGCCACCAGTAATGGATACAACAACAACTCCAGAAAGTAATGGGTCAGATACATAACTTCCCCCAGGGGATGTTTGTACTTCATACCCCCTTTTCCATTCTTGGTTCACTCGAGCAAAGTACTGTCCTAAGGATGGCTGCAATGCCAGAGGAGGTGATCTGGATGAAATTAGACACATAAAAACCTAAACCAAGTTGGCGCGTAAAATTTGTTAAGCATGGAGAGAACTTACTGGTGCGGACTTGAGAGTGTTAGAATGGTTTGCACAGCTGATTTCCGCAAACGAGGATGGACTGCAGCAGCTCTGGCAACAAACCCACCCATAGAATGTCCAACCAATATCACATTACGAGGTAAGTTATTGGAGGCAGCAGCACCTTCTCTTTCTCTGGTATCATGAGATTCCTTATATTGATCTAGAATCTGAAAAACAAGTGGATACAAATAAGGGAATAAAATAGAGATAAAATTACTCGTAAACAAGACTTAAAGCAGTATGTTCTGTTAATCTTAGAGAACTTTGCTTGATGAAACTTGTGAAAAGAAGTTCCCACATGTGAGAGCATTGTTACGCCCAGCAATTGACAGTTCAAATAACATGGTTCTGTATTTTTTAATTGAGAATGTCATGAATAGAATGAAGCAGAACTATCAAAAGTCCTACCCTATTAATGGCATATACTACATATTCAGTGTGCTCCTCAAGAATCCGACCATCCATTGCAGAATGTTCACCTTCAAGATCCACAGCAAACCAATCTAGTCTGTTACTGTACTGACTAGGCAAATCAAATTCTACAGACTCTGTATCTGCTCCTTCCCCACGGAATAGAGAAGCTTCCTGGTAGAACGTGCGCACAAATGGGCCTCCCTGGTATGCTCTATCAGATTCTGCTGCCACAGACCTGACCTGCACGAAGAACATAAGATACAAGGCATATAAGGAGCCTGGTATATGAAACTGGAGATAAATTCCCAACATAAGCAAGACATTTCACATTATTCTGGAGTTCAGGAAACAATTGTCTCCACAACCACATGAAAAGCTGCTAGTTAAGGAATTCGCTTAACAATTGCTTTCTAATACTTAAATGTTTTTATGGTTCCACCATCTTTTTTTTTGGTCAACGATGGTTGCACCATCTAAATTCTACAATATTACAACAAATGTGTTGCCAAGAAAGAGGATCCTTGCCTGCTTGTAGCTACCAGCATTGCCTGGAATGAAAAGAACTGGAACACCGCTAAGTTTGTTTAGGTGTTCCTTAAAATCAATCTTCTTCCATCCTTCATGGTAAAGATAGAGTCCATATCTCCCAGGAGTTGCACCGTCCGTCACAGAGATAGGAATGTAAGTAGGATACATGTAAGTCATGATACAACCATTCTTTATAGGTTTTAGCAGACCAAACAAAGCCGCAAGCCCAATCCATGCAGCTAAAATCACAACGCCAACTATCATCAGCCTTGGTCGAACGCCTTGACTGCTCATAACAAATCTTACACCACGCATTTCAATTTTATATATTTCTGCTTATAAGCATGCCAAATCCCTTTCAAAAAAACCACGCAGTATTTAGATTAAGAAGAGAAAATTAACATTCAAAATCACTCATAAGAAAGAAAAAAAACAGAGAACCAAAAAAAAACATATGGCAACTAAAACGAGTATGCACTTAATTCACACAAGTGAAGAACCAAACAGTCCAGTTGAGTCCAAGTGTGAGTCTATCCCAATATAGTTATCCCAATATAGTCTATCCCAATATAGTTATCCCAATATAGTCAACAACCAAAATTTTTTTAACTAACAGCTGAAACGAAAAGAAAAAAATTACTAGCTTAGATCTCAACTCGGTACAGTTTCAATGTGCAGGAACATGAACCAAATTACACAGAATAACTAAAAAAAAAAATGAAACAATACAATTCAGGAAAAAAGAATAAATTCAAATTACCGCAGATAAAATGGGAATCAAATGAAGCTTAAAATAGTAGTGGCAATGTAGCAGAAGTGAAGAAGGGTAATAAATAACACATGGAACATTTGTAGTTGGATCTTGCCATTAATACGAAGCCATGAGCTTCATTTAGTAATATCGATGAGTTATAAAGCATTTTTGCTCAGAATCCGTGAGGGCGTGATTCAGAGAAGCAATCATTTGATGAGTGGGAACTAACCAGGTCAAGAAGACGGCTAGAGAAACCACGAGATGTCCGGAGAAAATTTGAACTGTCGGCTAAGATGGGATCGAAGTACGGTGCGACGGAGGTCAGCTTCTTCCACTCAAATCGAGGAGGATGAATAAAACGGAGATCCCTGCGCCAACGGGGTCCGGGTTCGGTCAATTAATTACGTCTCGGGTTAAACCCCAATTAGTGGGCCGTATTTGGACTGCAGGCCCAATTGAAGGATTGCTTCAATCTGGAGCTCGAGGTGAAAGCTGAGCGTAATAGAAACAAGAAGGTTATACAAACAGAATAAAAGCAAACAAGCCTAGGTGGGAAGAGAGATCAAATTCTCAGGAGTATGAGATGCAACTAAAACAGGTGGCTATAACATTTATTATTCATAATATTTTTAAAGTATATATATAATTTTTAGTTCTTAAGAAAATAGTTATCATTTTCAAAATTATTAGAACATATTTTAATTATATTTTAATATAAATGTTCTCTAATTTATAATTTTTATTCAAAAATTAATTTCATAATATATTTTAATATATTCTTTTAATTTAAATATAATATATATTTTTATAGCAAAATCTTAGAAAAAATATTTTTAACTTCTTCATTTTAAATAAAATACTTACTGAATTCATATTTATTATTAAAATTTAATAAACATATTTTTGTTACATTTTGATCTATTAAAATAGATTAGAAAAGATTAACCAATTTAAATTATTTATACTATTTAAAATAAATTTCGAGTAATAGAAAACAAATCAAAAGATGTATTAACTAATTTCAATTGATATATTTTTAATTTTATAAATATTAAAATTTGCAGTATTTCTATTATTGTAATATATGATGAGTTTAATTACGGTTGAGATTTTTACGATGACGGTTTTTAAAAGATTGTTTATCAAATTTTCAAAATACTTATACTACTATAAGATGAATTGATATATATATATATATATATATATATATATATATATATATATATATTAATTTTGGTTATAAAAATGTTTTAAAAGATTTATGTTTATTAGAAAATAAGTTAGAAAGATGAATTAACTAATTTGATTATAGAAACATTAAAATAAACTTAATTCAATACAAAATGTTAGTTGTAAGGATTATCATATTTTAGTTACAATTTGATCTATAAAATAAACATAAAATCTTTGTATTTAAACGATTATAAAATGGGTTGAAAATAGATTACCCAATTTTAGTTATATATACTCTTAAAAACAAACTTTGCCTATGGGAAAACGGGTTAAAAATGTGTGTTAATCAATTTCAATTTTAATTGATATATTCTTAATTTTATAAAATGTTAATTTTTTTATAAATTCATAATCATACGGTAAAACTATACTACTTAAAACAAACAATTATATATATATATATGTGTGTGTGTGTGTGTGTGTGTGTGTGTATAATTAAATCGAAAATCTCACGATGACAGATTTTAAAAGATTGTTTGATCAAATTTTCAAAATACTTATACTACTTTAAAATGGGTTGAATTATATATATATTAATTTGTTTTGGTTATAAAATATTTAAAAATATCTATGTTTATTAGAATACGAGTTAAAAAGATGAAGTAACTAATTTAATTATAGAAACATTAAAATGAATTTAAACCAATCCAAAATTTTAGATGAGCAGTTTATCATATTTTATTTACATTTTTATATATAAAATAAATATAAAAATATTTATATTTAGACCATTATAAAATGGGATGAATTTGTTTTAGCTAATTTCAGTTACATATATTATTAAACAAACTTTGTCTATTGAAAAATGGATTAAAATATGTTTTAACCGTTTTCAGTTAATATATTTTAAATTTTATAAAATATTAAATTATTTATAAATTTATAATCAAGCGGTAAAACTATGCTATTTAAAACAAAAAATTACATATATAATTAAATCGAAAATCTGGCATATCGAAACTAACAACTTATATATTACTATGATTGCACTATATATAAAGATTATTGATTTTAACAGATTTGTAATAGTAAAATCACAAATTGAACTAAATTAGAATTAAATTAAACAATATATATATATATATATATATATATATATATATATATATATATATATATATATATATATATAAAACTAAACATCTACTAAAAATAACAATAGCCACAACTACGAAAAAATACAATGAAAAGATATCAAAACAAAAACAGAACTTATTAAAAAAAACAATTTCACGTTTGACACTATATCATCATATTTTTCACTTAATATAGATTGAAATGAATAGTTAACAAATTTAATTTATAAAAATGTAATTTCAAGATAAAAATATTTTAAAAAATAAATTCACGCGTTTTTTTTGAATGAATGTAAAATTGTATTCAATCCAAAAAACCTTTTTACATCTGGTGCATCCGTATTGTTTTTAGTTTAAAGAATGATCTACTTCAAAAAATGAAAGATTCTACGATTGGCTTCTAATGTTAAACCATATTTCCAATCCCTTCGGAAGCTCGTTCCTGCCTTCCTGTTTGATGACCGAGAGCTTGTTTCTTACTTCTTTGTCTATGTGACGAATCAGAGTGAGATGCGTCTGTGGCGTGTGTCCATGACGTCGCGAATTCCTTTCTCTTCAGATTGAGTGCACAGCTACACTGAGGGCATATCTCAGCAAAAAGAGCTTTGTTTTCTCCAGCATTATGCCATAACTGATTGTAATTACAATGTTGTTCTAATCCGTTGTGTAATTTCCTCTCATCAATCCTTTAACTAACGATTCCCATATCAGAGACGAGTAGTTGCATTCAAAGAATAAATGCGATCTTGATTCCTGATGGCCAGAGCAGAGAACACAAGCTGGATCTATGTTCTGGTTCCATGATACCATCCTATCACCAGTGGACAATCGGTTATGCATCGATATCCAGAGTATGAATGCCTACCTCGGTGTGTGGTACTTGAACCAGATGATGTTACTCCAGTCGCAAGGAGAATGATTTGTCCTAAGCTGCAGCCATGTTTCTGATGACGAGAACTTGGCTTTGAACTTGTCGTCCCCTTGCTTCCACAAGGCCTGGTCCATTGTTTCGTTTCCTGTCCACACTAGTCTCATAGTCTTTAACTCCTCCTCTATTTCATTTAGCAATTGAAATCTATGCCGATGTCTTCTATGAGATCTCATCCACACGTTTTTAGCACGGATCAAAATCTAGTTATGTTTTTAAATTCATGAGAATGAGCAAAAATTAGTAAAACCATGGCTTTTTTAGTTATTTACAACTCAACTAAGTATAATTGGATATCAACACCGATCCATATTTATTGGGTCGGGTTAAATAAAAAACCATCCAAAATTCTCCCTAAATTTGTCAAGTCCCTAAACATAAACCCTAAGAAAATCCATTCCTCTCATTTTCTTCACCTTATAAACCCATTTTCATTCTTCAATATTTCAAATTTTCATGATTTTAATCTACTATTTTAACTTTAATATTCAATTTTTATTTAAATCATAATTATATTAATAAATTATAATATAAAATTGCATTTATTATTGTAAAATTAATTTTCTTAAGAATAAAACTATTTCTGTTTAGTTTTTTTGTATGAATAATCTGTACTTCTAAATTTGAAAGGTTGAGATATGAAACAATTTTATTTTTTATAGATATATTAATATATAGTTTTAAACTTCTAATATGTTGTGGTTATGATATTTTAATTGGTTTTTATTTTTATATTTTTATATTTTAGATAAAATATATATTTATGGATATTATAAATATAATATTCCATTTATTAAACTTATATTCTATTAGTTAGTTTTAGCATTTTTATAACTAAAAATAAACTAATTTTTCTTTTTACCCGTTGCACTTGTCTACATGTTTTATATATTTGGATGAAACCAAATTAAAACGCATGTAATTGTAAAAATATCAATTTATCTCACTATATAATCGAATAATATATTTTAAATGATTTTTAGTATTTTAATTTTATCAGGCTATAAATATATCGATTTAATTTTAGTATTTTATGTTTTTGTAGAAATTTATAATTTACATTATGTAAATTTAAAGCTTATCAATCTTGCATTGGATTTTTTTCCAAGTGTTTTTTTCCTAGCTAAAATATATTCAAAATATATTCATTTATGTTAATATATGTGTATACTTACTAATATTTATTTTTATTATTTATGAAAACAATTGACGTATTAAATTATTTATATATAATATGATTTAATATTTATTATAAAAATATATTGGTGGATTCCAAAATTTAAAAATCTTAAATATATTATATATTTTACTATTTTGTTTTATATAATGTTGATTTATATCATTAAATATTAATAAAATAAAAATAGAGTAGTCTGTCAATTTTTTCATATTGAATAATTTTTTAAAAAATCTAAAACCTAGTATCTATTTTAATTTAAATTAATGTTGTTAATTTAAGTATCTATTTTATAATATTAACTTTCGAAAAATATAGAAAACATAAATTTATTTTGTTTTGTATACCATTACTATAATTTAATTTATATTTTATAAAAATAGGCTACATATTAGATTATATAGCTATATTTTCAATTGATTTAGTAATTTAATTATGCTTATATATCATACGATTTTTATTTTAAGTTAAAATTTTGTTAATATTAATTTTATAATATTTAATAATAATTACGAATTTAATTATTTTTCTAAAGTTTTTTTTAATAAAATATGATTATGATTGGAAAAAAGAAAAAAAACTATTAGAAGATACTAAAAAATATTATGAGCTATTTAGTTATAAATTGATATGTTAATGTTGCCTGTAATAAATATTTATATATCAATGTCATATCATGTTAATAAAAATAGGATAAAGATTATTTTATATTGTACTTTTGTTTTAATAAATTAGATTTAATTGATCTAATTCTAGTGAGACAGGGTCTTATATATAGGTAACAAAACCAAGGGGTTAAATTTAAATTTCCTAAAAAATGCTCCGATATCTTAAATTTCGGTAAATAAACCCCTAAAAAGTTATGAGCCTCCTTTTTGTCTTGGCGGTGACTTGCAGCAAACAAGTAAAGAATAACTCGAACGATCTGATGTTAGTTGATGACCCAACGCTACTGACCTTGAAACGGAGACGACTCTCGATCAGCGATTCCATGGAAGCTTCTTCACCTCAGGCATTACTTGTTTCTTCTCCTTCATTCATTACCATTTGATTTCTCCTTCCATTTCGGTTTTGCTCGATCTGTAATTTTTCTGTCGGCGTTTTAAGCTTATCGGTTTCATCGTCTTCTCCCTTGGGATTCACATAAATTTCGCTAGGGTTTTACCTTTTCTTGTGTCGGATTCGATGTTTTATTTGATTGATTTCACAAAAGCAGGCCAAGATTGCTGATATGCGAGAAAAATATGGGCGAGAGATTCGTGTTTTCGAGACTTCGAGCATTTCTCAGAGGCCAAGTCAAGCTGTTGCTGGTAAGTTGGCGGAGAGAGGAAGTGAAATGGTCTCTGATTCTGGCTAACATTGCATTTAAGTGTTGTTTTCGTGATTGTGTTTATGAAATCCGACAGAAGAGGAATCTGATGAATTCTACGAGCTCACACCCACAGATTTTTACCGTCTTTTGGCAACTAAGAAAGAAGGTAATATGTTCTGAGGAATCTGATGATCTTCTTATATGGTTTGGTATACAATTTGCCATTTTCCATGAGAATTTGCATATTCAATTTGGGATTTTGCTGATAGAATCCAACTTTGTTTATTATTATCAGAATGTTTTACTCATGAGTCACTAACACAAAACTCAAATCAGCATTTTGGTTGTTTACTTCTTCTAACTTGTAAATTACATCTGCAAAAGATAAATCCTTGAAGACAAGAAAACTCCGTGAAGCAGAAGAAGCTGCTCGTCGAGCAAAGTTGACTAAGGTTCCTTATTTCTTTCGAAAACTTTTTATCTTGATTCATGCTTGTAAAGCAGTCTTATTCCATTGACCATTTATAATTTATTGTTACTATCCAGGCTGTAATCCGGGTTCGTTTTCCTGATAATCACACATTGGAGGCAACATTTCATCCCTCAGAAAAGATCCAATGTTTAATCGATCTTCTCAAAAGAGCACTTGCCCAGCCAGATATTCCTTTCTACTTGTGTATGTTTCCATTACTTGGTTTCAAATCTTACAATTCTCAAACATGGAAGAAACCTTACAAGGTACTGGTATGCAGACACAACTCCTCCCAAGAAACAGATCAAAGATTTCTCACAAGACTTCTACTCGGCTGGATTCGTTCCTGGAGCAATTGTCTACTTTGCAAACGATCAACCAAAAGGTAGTTTGTGTTAATACATTCACATGATATTATAGACTTCTCCTTGTGTCTGGGAAACTTGTATTGCACTGCAATATGTATTTGAGTATAGATTTTAGCAAGTGAGATTTGTGTGAGAAACCGAAAACTATCCCCGTAGAATTTTCAAAACGTGCTTGCTAACTTGGCATAGAGTTAGCTCGACAGGAAGTTTAGGACCATGGTGAATACATAGTGAACAATAATCTTAGAAGGCTGCTAAAGTCGGGTCGGGTGTGTCAGATAGATTCTCTGTTGGTAATTTTCTTGAATCCCGAAAAAAGGAGCTTTATTTACAATTTGAAAAGACTGTTTGGAAGAGAACTTGAGCTCTGAACTTATCTTTAAAAGAAACTAATGTTCTTTGCAGATGATGGTGCTAGTTCCACTCCTTATCTTAATGAAGAAATCTTGTCCCTGAAAGATGTAGAGGTCATGACCAAAGAAGAACCAGTTGAGTCATCTTCAGAGCCAGCCGTGACAGATACTGTTCCCGTACCGGTTGAGCAAGAGTCTAAACCCACGGAGAAGAAGACCACAAAGCCAAAGTGGTTTAAAATGTGATTGGAACATCTTTGAGACAGAGGAGAAGAAAAGCATGTTGCCTTTGAAATATGACAGTTCCAGTGTGTTAGTGTCACAGTATGGGTTTTAAAACGCTCGTTTGGATTTTATACATCCATAATTGATAATTTCTTCTTCTATTTTTTTTTTTTTTTTTTTTTTTGTCTCGTAGTTGGGGTGGGATGGGGAGTACAAAGTTTACAACTTGAAATGAAATGAAAGTCAGTGACGTAAGTTTGGTTTGAAGTTTAAACCGAACAAAAAGACAGGAATGTCGTTGGGTAGGCAAAATTTATACTCCCTCCGTTTTAAAATGTAAGGGGTTTTAAGGATTTTTCTTTGTTTCAAAATATAAGGGGTTTACATTTTTTTAGACAACTTTAACTTTATTGGAAACTGTGTGACCAATTATATTTTACAGCTTTATTTGTTATTGGCCGAATTGTTTCTAATTTATTTATTTAATAGATATTTTATATAGGAAAGTAAATTTCTTAATATTTGTGCTTTTAGCCAAAACCCCTTACATTTTGAAACGGAGGGAGTATCTTTCACTCAAAGTCACATTTTATCTGGTTGGCATATCTTTTCCAAGATATTTTTCAGGATGAGCATGGGATGCTAAAGCTCAACCACTACTACTCTCGATTCTCAAAAATCATTACTCTTTCCATTTGATTAATTTATATATTCCCTTGGTGGTTTTTCCGTAATTATTAATATCTTTTGATTTTGATTACGAGCTCATACAGTCTCTCCACCATTTAGACATAACAATTCTCACAGGTTGAGAGATCTCTTCTCGTCTTCTTCGTACTATTGTTGTTTACTTTTATCATTCGAATTGTGTTATGTGATCCTGTGCAACTCTCTCAACCAAAACCCGATCGACTCGATTACTTATCATCGTTTATTCATTTTAATTTGGGTTTTTGCGGCTGTAACATTAGGAGATTTTAGAATATTATCTTTCGTAAGTGTTTGATTCATGATTTAATTATGTCTTGATAAGTTCTCTCAATTTTGCAGGCTTGTGTGTTCTTCTGTTTTTCTGAGAGTGTCACGTTGGAAGATGGGTTCTGGGCCTCTGGCCAATGGCACGTTGAGAAGAGGTCCACTTTGAGGAACGAATCATTTTTAAAAGAGTACGGTCCTGTCTCTGAAACCGGGAGCCTCTCCATCATCGTGCTCGGTGCCTCTGTTGATCTTGCCAAGAAGAAGACTTTTCCTGCTCTTTTCAATCTGTATCACCAGGTTTTAACTCTAAAAATCTTCACTATCTTTATTGTTAAATGCAACTTGTTTTTAATGGTTTTTGGTGAACAGGGATTTCTTAGTCCAGATGAAGTTCACATCTTTGGATATGCAAGGACTAAGATTTCTGATCAGGATCTGAGAGATAAGATCCGTGGGTTAGTTGATCCACCTTTTCGTTTTGTTGCATTTGAGTTGTCGTCTTGTGTTTATCTATGAGTCAATGAAAGCTTATATTATGTAGATATCTTGTTGATGAGAAGAATGCATCTGAGAAAGCACAAGCTTTGTCCAAGTTTCTACAGCTGGTTAGGATCCATACCTTTTAGAGCATATATGATGATTACATGATTGCAGTCCTGTTTCTGAAACACACAATTTGTGGTTTCAATCTTTATAGATTTAAGTATGTGAGTGGCCCTTATGATTCTGAGTACGGTTTCAAAAGGTTAGACAAGGCAATCTCAGAGCACGAAATCTCGAAAAAGACTTCCGAAGGATCTTCCAGGAGATTGTTTTATCTTGCACTCCCACCGTCCGTATACCCTCCTGTATGTAAGATGATCAAGGCATGTTGCACTAACAAATGTGAGTAGTTACTACTCTTAAGTTGATCAACGTTATTAGATACAAAAAGATGTAAACCTCATTGGAATGCACAATCTTCTAGCTGATCTTGGTGGATGGACACGTATCGTTGTTGAGAAGCCATTTGGAAAGGACTTGGAATCTGCAGAGCAATTGAGTTCTCAGATTGGAGAACTGTTCGATGAATCACAGATTTATCGTATTGATCACTACCTGGGAAAGGAATTAGTCCAAAACATGGTAACACCTATTTGTAAGAAGTCAATAGTTTATTTATTTAGACAGACAAATGCCGTCTTACTCATGCGTCATTTGCAGTTGGTCCTCCGGTTTGCCAATCGGTTCTTTCTGCCACTGTGGAACCGCTAACGTGCAGGTTAGGGCTTGATCGCTTATTACAGAGATTTTTTAGAGTTTAGTCCACACAAATCTGATTTCTTTTTGCAGATCGTTTTCAGGGAAGATTTTGGAACAAAAGGCCGTGGGGGATATTTTTATGAATACGGATATTGTTGCCATGGAGAAACCAATCTCTCTTAAACCCGAGCACATCCGGGATGAGAAAGTGAAGGTGATTATGATTTTCTTGATCATATTGTCATTCTAATGATCTAGCTATATGTTTTGACTTTTCTGTTCGATTATGTCAAATTTTCATTTTCAAACTTATGTATGAAGTTTACTTTTCATCATTGGATCAAGTGATCTCTGCATTTGAATTTTCAGCCATTTACTACCAGTTGACTGGCTTTTCAAAATGAATTTCAGGTTCTTCAATCAGTGATTCCTATAAAAGATGAAGAGGTGGTTCTTGGACAATACGAAGGTTATAGAGATGATCCAACTGTTCCAAACGAATCAAACACTCCAACGTTTGCTACAACAGTTCTTCGCATAGACAACGAAAGATGGGAAGGTAACCGTGTACCCTTTCATTTTCTGGGTCAAGTTTGGAAGATTATCACAAAGACGCCATGAACTGGAAGAAAAGAATCAGGATTAGACATATTATTATTATCCATATATATGGCTTTGGAATCTAAAAACATGACGTAACATCTTATATCCGAACAGACATTAGCTCAATTCATACTGTCCATTCAGTCATTACGAGTAGTGGTTAATGACTTGTGAAATATCTTACAAACCAGGAAGCCGAGGTCCAGCTGAAGCAGATCAGCTACTAGAGAAAGCTGGTTATTTGCAGACCCATGGCTACATTTGGATCCCCCCTACGCTGTAAATTGTATGATGCAAGGAGATGATGATGATGATGAATACATACAAAATAGAGAAAAGGCATAAAATAGCACAAAAAACATACCTTATCATAAATATAGCACCAAGGGAAATAATTCACATTTTTAGCATTATTTTAATTACAAAGACTTTTATAGCATTATATAATTTAGGGTTTAGGGTTAATTATTTAGAGTTTAGGGTTTATTATTTAGGGTTTAGAGTTTAGTATTTAGGGTTTAGGGTTTATTATTCAAGGTTAGGGTTTAGTATTTAGGGTTTAGGGTTTAGTATTTAAGGTTTAGGGTTAGGGTTAATTTAGTGACAAAACATGTTTTTGTGCTATTTTTATGATTTTTCTTCCTTGGTGCTATATTTTTGACAAGTCATGTTTTTTGTGCTATTTATGCGATTTGCCCTACAAAATAAGAGCTTCTCTTTTTCTTTTTTCTTTTTTTTCTGCTTGTTTCTTTTTCTGAATAAACAAAAAATCTCTTCATGAGTTTGTAAGTGAATCTTCTGTATGTATACTTGTGATCTTCACTAGGTCATTTGCATTACAACGAAAGTTTTATATATTTGTTTCATCACCATCACATATATATTTTATTTTTTTGGTTAACAAGAGATAATATGGTTGGGCTCGGGCATTGTTCCACTTCTGTGTTTGTTATGCGATTTATGTGAACTAGTTAAAAAGTCTTGAAATACTCATTTAGCTTCTCGAACGCTTCCAAATGGATTGTAAAAGCCAGTCAGTCATTTGGTGCATAAACCATTTTCACCAGCACAAAACAATTAGTTGATGGTAGGCCTTAATGCACTTCAAGGTGCACATTAGTGTTTCAAATTGGGCGATGAAAAACTACTTCTAGTGCTATTGTCCCTCTCATTTCGTCCACACTTTTTCAAAGCAGTTATATCATTCTTATCCTAAAAATAATTCACCATCCTTTTATGAGCAATCAATATGACACTATAATCCTTGTTTCACCACATTTATATCCCGTCACATTTTTTTGATAGAATATAATTATGAATCCACTCTTTTAATTTTATTTTTGGCTTCATCCCAAATAAAAATTTCATCTTCACCATTTGTAACTCCTTATGTGGATTCTTATCTACATTGTTGTATGGTTTATATTTTTCCAAAAATACCATAAAATCACAAAAAAAAAAAAATTTAGATACATTATTTATTGGTATTCTCCAAAAATAGCCCATATTCATAAAAATCAATTCAGATGAAAATATGTCTGGATTCAGGGAATATGTGACAAAACCCCAAATTTGTATAAATAATGAAAATCCGAATAACACATGATTAAAGGTTTTTGTATATGTTCATACATCTTGGACAATACATATCACATTTGATACTTCGTGATATCAAATTTTTGCTATCAAAACCCATCATGATATATGTTAAAACTGATGTTAAATAAATAGAATTGTCATTACTACGCTTTGATATATGTTAAAAATCCAAATATTTATCATTAAAAACGATATAACATATTTAATACAGTCTATTAAGTTCATTTAATAGTTTTGGATTTATACTAATTTGAAGAGTAAACAAATATTTTTACTAATAAAGAAGAGTTTAATTTACATAGAAATTGGTATCACACCATCTCACTTAAATGAAAAGTAACAAGAAAAAAAACCTTACCATGAAATTTTCTATTAAAAAAAAAACAAGAGAGAGAAAGAAAGAGTGTTGTTAAAGAATATAAACATTTTATGGCAAATGACTAAATTAGCTTAAACTAATGAGAAAAATCATAAAATAGCACAAAACATACTTTATCATAAATATAGCAAAAAAAAAAAAAATTCACATTTTTAATATTATTTTAATTACAAAGACTTTTATAGCATTATATAATTTAGGGTTTAGGGTTAATTATTTAGGATTTAGGGTTTATTATTTAGGGTTTAGGGTTTAGTATTTATGGTTTAGGGTTTATTATTCAAGGTTAGGATTTAGTATTTAGGGTTTAGGGTTAGTATTTAAGATTTAGGGTTAGGGCTAATTTAGTGACAAAACATGTTTTTGTGCTATTTTTATGATTTTTCTTCCTTAGTGCTATATTTTTGATAAATCATGTTTTTTGTGCTATTAATGCGATTTGCCCTAGATTAATTAGTGAATGACTAATTGTCCTTGTTGCACAATTAAGGATCATCATTTATCAGAGGGGCCGACCAAAAAAAGAGAGACATTTGTTATTTTATGTAGAAGTTACAGTTAGACACGCGCCAAATTCGCAACATCCACAAGCCCTACTCCCTCCCATTCTCCTCATTTTAACACTTTCTCTCTCTCTCGATTCGATCTTCTTCTTCTTCCGCTCGATCCTTTCTCTATCTCTCCCCTGTTTTTTAGGTTTCCGCTGATTTCGCGATCCCATTCGTTAGATTACTCATCACGCATGGTCCGTTATCATTCATTCATTCTTTAGCCGTTTTCTATTTTTTGGTTGGATCTAATTTAGATTTTTGTCAAATTGATTGCTATTCTAGTCTTTTTGATTTCGTTTTCTCTTGAGAATTAAGCAGCCCAGTTTTTTTTTGTTTTTAAGCTTAATTCCTTAATTATTGTTTCGTTTGTTTTGTATTAGATGTGTCATTGAGCTTTAGAAATTTACTTTAAAGAAACTAGAGTTTTACTGGGTTTTCGTGAACGGGGAATAGGAAGAAGATGGAGATTAACTGCGACGAGCTTGGAGGTTCTTCGGGTATGCAGAAATCTGCCGATTACAAAAATTTAGATTGGGGTTTTGGTGATTTGGGTGGATTTAGGGAAGACGATTTCCTCAATAGAAAGTCGTTTTCTGGTTATCAGATGCTTTACGAGACTGTTAATTGGGTCGGTAATGGTAATGCATCTGTGATGGGTTTCAGTGATTTTGTGGGTTTCAGTGGAGATAATGTGCTTAATCGTTTACCTGAGGATCCCTTTTGTATGAACATTAGATCGACTTTGAACACCATCTCAGATTGGTTTTATGAGAATCAGATGGATTTACTATCAGATTCTCATGATGTTGATCAAAAGCTTCTTGATTGCTTTAGTAACGGCCATACGATTAGCAGCCTCAAGTTCAATGGTTGTGAGGGTGTGAGGGAAGTCACTTTGCCTGAAGACCCATTTTGTATGGAAGTTAGATCTACCTTGAACGCAATCTCGGATTGGTTTCATGTGTATCAGAGGGATTTAGTTTCAGAATCTCATGATGAACCAATGTGTGTTGTCGACCAGATAGATTTAGAGAGATTGAATTGGTTTCATAATCCAACTGGGATTTCTCAACAGCAAATCGCAAGTGCTGATCTTGATGATGCTGGTGATGAACCTCATGGGGCCTTTGAGCTAGTCCTTCCATATCTAGAGATGAAAGATATTCTTGCGGTTGAAGGGGTTTGCAGGTCCTTGCGTGACTCGGTTCGGAAAGAGCCATTTTTCTGGAGAACCATTGACCTCAGTGATTCCCCTCTTAAATACAGAGTAGCTGATGATTCTCTTCTCAAGTTAACACGCAGCGCTCAAGGTAATCTTCAGTGTTTGAATCTGGGAGGCTGTGTAAGTATTACTGATCATGGCTTGATGCAAGTGCTTGCAAGCAATCCACGTCTCACAAAGGTTAGTTTTTAACGGATATACACTTAAACGAGGTTATCATGCCAAAATGTGGTTGCTGTTTCAAGTTTTGCTACTTAAGATTTGTGGTTTTGGCTGGATAAATGTTTTGAGAACCTGTTATACAGATGTTTCTAGTTTCTACTAACATACAAAATTGACAAAGCCTACAAAATATTTAGCTTACAAGTTACAATAGTTGAACTGATCGTGTTATGATTCTGTTCGTTTGTGCAATTGTGTATGTTGTCAGTTATGGTTAAGTCTCTGTATACTGCCTGTCTTTACATGTTCTTTGGTTTTAAAACTGCATTCTGTATTCGATTCTTATAGTTTCTTATCAGTCTTTAAGCTCTGTAGAAACGGAGTCCCTAACACGGTGAATCTTTATGTTTTGCAGCTGAGTGTATCGGGTTGTCATAGACTGAGCACAGCAGGACTGTTATCCATTTTGAGGGACTTAAAATCATCAAACCGGCTTGGAGTCAAAAGCCTTATCACTGGTGGGGCATTATATTTCACAACGGAGCAATTTAAAGAGCTCAACTTATTACTTGGAGCAGATGCAAAAGCAGGTCCAAAATCAAGGAGGCAGAGGCTGTATACATGCAGTAGATCAGAATTCTCTTTAGAGGACGATCGAGGTACTGACCTAGAGATATGCCCGTGGTGTGAGAAACCAAGCCTGGTATTTGATTGTGCAGCAGAGACGTGTCCACTGAAGGATCATCCTTGTCCTAAGTCGTCCTGCAGAGCTTGCGTAGTGTGCATAGAACGTTGCCACGACTGCGGGAGTTGCTTAAATGACTGTGAACACAAGCCGTTCTGTTTTGCATTCAGCTGTGTGATCTGCTATAAGAAGAGGTCTAGCCAGTTACAAGAGTTGCTTTGAAGTCAAAACTCAAGTAAACACATGACTTTTCAAAAGAAGAAGAATTAAGAGTCTTGAGGTATCAACACAAGTCAATGAGAAGAGCTGCTGCAATAGGATAACATAATAAGACTCAGAAGAAGGGTTTCTTGTATTCTTGTGGTGCACCCTGAAAGATCTGTGCCAGACTTGATTGATTCTGTAATTCCTTTGGGAGCAGACTCGTAGAGAGAGAGAGAGAAGCAAAGACAAGAGCTTTACTTGATTTTTGGAGGCGTCAGGATTCAAATGGGGGATATGTTGAACTTACAGGAGAAGAGGCACCATTTACATATTTTGTTTTTCTTTTCTCGAACTTAACTATTTTCCCCCATTGAATGATAATATCATTAGCTAATTGTTACGTACGAGGAAAGTCACCCACCAATTTTCTATCACTACGCTCGTCGCAAAGCCCAGAAGCATAAGCACTAAGGCCTGGAAGTGTACGGTTTGGAGCCCATCTGGTGTTGGTACAAGGTGTGGCCATGGTTCTAGAAGTACAGGGAATAAAGAAATATGGTTAGATCCGTTGCACTTGCTCGTAACGATCAGATCACGTGGAAAGTGTGTTTAGTGGTGTGCCTTTTGTTAATGGAGGAGAATAAGTGTGTCTAGTGGTGTGGCCCTTTGTTAATGGAGGAGAATAAGTGTGTCTAGTGGTGTGAAGCTTATCATTATGGAGGAGAATAAGCTCTATATAATTTCTTTACGATCGTACATTTCTCTTATCAATTGGATTGATCATCATGTTCATGTGAGAGAGAGTCTCTTGTATTTCTTTTAACGTTGTTATCAATCTAATATTACAGTACTATTCTTTTATTTGCGTTTGCTTTTGTTATCTTGTTGATCTTCACGTAACAACTTGGTACAGAGCAGTTCGTGACCCGGAAATCCATTCCATCATGCCTCCTAAAAAGAACGATGAACAAGCTCTGGAAATACTGCAACAGGATGTGGCGAAGATGATGTCACTACTTACGGAGCAACACCATGACAATAACAGAGTGGCGGCTCTGGAGTCATCAATGACGGCGATCCAATAGCAACTAGGTCAGTTTTCTTTTCTTGGACGGATGGAGCAACGGTTTATGGAAGAGGAAGAAGCTAAGAAACGGTTGCTCGATCTCAAGGGAAAAGGGCCGACGTTCGAAGATACACCACCACAGGGTCATAACGGCTCCTCATCATCGACATCCAAACCGGGAGGCGAGGATTCAGAGAGGAAGGTGCAGTCATAACCATTTTCCAGCCAACACGAGGGATTTTAGGCGAAGTAAAAAAAACCCATGACTCGCCCCATTGAGGTCCCGATGTTTGATGGAGAAAACGCTGACAGCTGGGTCTTGAGGGTAGATAAGTACTTCGAACTGAGCGAGTTTACGGAGGAGGAGAAGCTACGCACGGTTCGTATGTGTTTTGACGGTCATGCTCTGTTATGGTACATATGGGAGAGAGATCGAAACCCATTTCAAAGCTGGGATCAGATGAAGCAAAGGGTGTTGGAGCAGTATTCCACGGTACCGGACAACACCGCCGACGAGAGGTTGTTGTTACTATAACAAGAGGGGTCAGTGGAGGACTACTGTCGTGATTTCATTTCCTTAGCCACCAACGCGCCGGAGGTTACGGAGGTGATGCTGGAAATGACATTTATGATCGGAATCAAACCTAACATTCGAGCAGGGGTGAAGATGTTCGAGCCTCGATCGCTTAAGAAGATGATGAGCATGGCTAAAATGGTCGGTGACATCGCAGGACCCACGAGCTGTGGTGAGTTCGCCGGTACCGTTAGCTCGTTCGTATCGGCCCAGTCCCAAGAAGACAATGACCCACAAATCAGTATTGGGCCAACAAAGTGGAAATGGGCCCAATAGTTCCAGACCTAAAACTAAGGATACTCAGACGGGTCAAACGTTGTCGTATCGGGTAACAACACGAGGATCGCTAATCAGCGGTTTAAGCCTCCTTACAGGCGACTGACTCCGGCGGAGATAGCCCGATGGAAGGCGGAGGGATTATGCTTCAAGTGCGATGGGAAGTTTGATGCCAACCACGTTTGTCCACGGAAAGAGCTCCTGGTCATAGTGGTGCACGAAGATGGGTCGGAGGAAGAGTGCATCGAAGAACCACTTGAGCTCGAGGAAAGCGAGAAGGAAATGGAAGCAGAGGTTGCGGAAATCTCGGTGAACTCGATGGTGGGTCTGTCATCGCCGAGAACCATGAAGGTGAGAGGACATATTCGGGGTGAAGCCGTGGTTGTTTTGATTGATAGCGGGGCTTCACATAACTTTATCTCGGAGAAGTTGACCGCACGACTGGGATTAGAAGCTTGTAGCACGAGTAATTATGGAGTGCTAGTTGCAGGAGGAGTGACTATGCAGGGAAAAGGACTCATTCCAAATGTGGAGCTGAAATTGAGTGAGTGTTCCATTATTACTAGCTTCTTACCTTTGGAATTGGGGATCGCAGACATTATCCTGGGAGTATAGTGGCTAGACACACTGGGAGAGATAAGGGTCAACTGGAAGTTACAATGGATGAAATTTAAAATAGAAGAAGAGACAGTCACCTTGAGGGGAGATCTAAGCCTTCACACCGCTGCTGTTTCTTTGAAGGCAGTGTTGAAAGCGCTGGGAAACGAAGGAGAAGGGGTTCTGGTGGAATGTGGGGAATTCAGACAGCAGGGGCACCGACGCAAGTGTCATTTCCAAAGGATTTGGAATCGGTACTGGCCCAGTACAATCGAGTGTTCAATGAGCCAGACGGATTACCACCATCCCGTGGTAAGGAGCATGCGATTAATTTGGAGGAAGGAGAAAAATCGGTCAGTGTACGACCGTTCCGATATCGGCAAGCTCAAAAGGAGGAAATCGAGAAGCGAATTGCGACGATGCTGGCTGCAGGAATTATCAAGGAGAGTAACAGTCCCTTCTCAAGTCCGGTACTCCTAGTAAAGAAGAAGGACGGCAGCTGGCGCTTTTGCGTGGATTATCGGGCGCTCAATGGGGTTACAATCGCCGATAAGTATCCGATACCGATGATTGACCAGCTCCTTGATGAACTACACGGTGCTAAGGTGTTCTCTAAACTCGACTTAAGGTCCGAGTATCATCAGATTCTACTGAAGGCGGATGATAAGACCGCTTTCCGCACCCATTATGTGCATTACGAGTTCCTGGTTATGCCTTTTGGCCTCTCCAATGCGCCAGCCACGTTTCAGTCTTTGATGAATGAAGTGTTTCGACCTATGCTGAGGAAATCGGTTATGGTGTTCTTTGACGATATTATTGTTTACAGCAGGAGCATGGGAGACCACCGGAGACACTTGGAGAATGTGTTGAGCCTGTTACACCAGCATCAGTTGTATGCAAACTTGAAGAAGTGTCAGTTTGGAAGTCACAAAATAGAATACCTGGGCCATGTCATATCATTGGAGGGCGTGGCAGCAGACACATAAAAGATTAGGGCAATGGTGGATTGGAAGGAGCCAAGGAACATAAAGGAGTTGAGAGGATTCTTGGGACTAACGGGTTACTACCGGAAGTTCTTGCAGGGGTACGGGGAAATTGGGAGAGCTCTTACTGCTCTCCTAAAAGAGGATCAGTTTAAATAGAATTCTGAAGCGGCTGGAGCTTTCGCGAAGTTAAAAGAGGCAATGATTTCCGTTCCGGTTCTAGCAATGCCGGATTTCACAGCTCTATTTATCGTTGAGTCTGATGCATCAGGGATTGGCTTGGGAGCAATCCTGAGGCAGCATCAGCGTCCCATTTCCTATTTCAGCCAAGCCCTGACAGATCGACATAAGCTCAAGTCCGTATACGAAAGAGAGCTAATGGCGATTGTGTTCTCGGTGCAGAAGTGGCGACACTACTTAATTGGGAGGAAATTCTTGGTCAGGACGGACAAGAGGAGTCTTAAATACTTGTTGGAGCAAAGAGAAGTCAACTTAGAGTATCAAAGGTGGCTGACTAAACTCTTGGGATTTAACTTTGAAATACATTACAAACCAGGGATGAACAATAAGGTTGCGGATGATCTCTCGAGGAAGGATATGGTGTCTGAGCTATTCGCAGTATCAGTACCGGAAACAATCCAACTGGAAGAAATAGGGGGAGCAGTGGATAAGGATCCATAGCTGCAAAGGATAGTTGCTGAGCTGCGGCAGAATCCAGACTCACATCCGGATTATGCATTGGTTCAAGGAAGGCTGTTGCGCCAGGGAAAATTAGTTCTGCCGAAGGATTCAAACTTGGTTGGAGTAATACTGAAGGAGTATCATGATGGACTGGTTGGGGGACATGGAAGAGTCCCTAAGACCCAACGCCTGTTTTATTGGACTGGGATGATGTCAGAAATCAGGCGTTACATATCTGCTTGTCAAACCTGCCAAAAACAGAAATATTCTACATTGGCTCCTGGGGGTCACTTCCTATTCCTCAACAGGTATGGGAAGATGTATCCATGGACTTTGTAGATGGGTTACCAAAATCTGAAGGAGCGAATGCAGTTATGGTAGTAGTCGATCGTCTGACGAAGTATTCTCATTTCATTGGTATGAAGCACCCATACACAGCGACAGATGTGGCTTTAACCTTTGTTCAGGAGGTAGTGCTACACCATGGGTTTCCTAAAACCATTGTTTCAGATCGGGACCCAGTATTTACGAGCTCATTCTGGAAGGAGTTGTTCCGACTGTCGGGTACGAAGATTTGCTTGGGTACTGCTTACAGACCTCAAACCGATGGCCAGACAGAGGTCACGAACCGTGGTATGGAGACCTAGCTGCGCTGTTTTGCTGGAGACAAACCTCGGTCCTGGGAAAATTTCTTGGCATGGGCAGAGTTGAGTTACAACTCGGCGTACCACTCTGCCATTCAGATGTCACCCTTTAAGGCTTTGTATGGAAGAGAAGCTCCTTCACTAATCCGGTTTGAGAATGGGTCTACTAATAATGCAGAGTTGGAAGGAATGTTGAAGGAACGAGATGCCACTCTGGAGATACTGAAGGAACATCTCCATAGAGCTCAACAGATCATGAAGCAGCGGGTGGATGCACATCACAGGGACATTGAGCTAGCAGTGGGATATAAGGTTTTTGTGAAGCTCCGTCCTTACAGACATCAGTCGTTAGCACGACGGATGAATGAGAAGCTCGCTGCTCGTTTCTACGGTCCATATGAGGTCATTGCTTGCGTGGGTAAGGTCGCTTATCGTCTCAAGATCCCTGACGAGGCATACACCCCACGTTCCATATCTCACAGCTCAAGAAGGCTAAGGGTTCTGACTTCGACACAATCACATTACCACCACAGCTGACGGCAGAAGGAGTACTGGAGGTAAAACCTGAGAAGATAGTAGGTCGTCGGAAGAACTCCAAGACAGGACAAGATGAGGTATTGGTTAAGTGGCTGGGACTTCCGAATCATGATTGTTCTTGGGAATGGACTGTAAGGGTCAAAGAACTGTATCCACAGCTTGACCTTGAGGACAAGGTCGAGTTCGAAGGGGCGGGAAATGTTATGTACGAGGAAAGTCACCCACCAATTCTCTATCACTACGCTCGTCGCAAAGCCCATAAGCAGAAGCAGTAAGGCCTGGAAGTGTACGGTTTGGGGCCCATCTGGTGTTGGTACAAGGTGTGGCCATGGTTCTAGAAGTACAGGGAATAAAGAAATATGGTTAGATCCGTTGCACTTGCTCGTAACGATCAGATCACGTGGAAAGTGTGTCTAGTGGTGTGCCTTTTGTTAATGGAGGAGAATAAGTGTGTCTAGTGGTGTGGCCCTTTGTTAATGGAGGAGAATAAGTGTGTCTAGTGGTGTGAAGCTTATCATAATGGAGGAGAATAAGCTCTATATAATTTCTTAACGATCGTACATTTCTCTTATCAATTGGATTGATTATCATGTTCATGTGAGAGAGAGTCTCTTGTATTTCTCTTAACGTTGTTATCAATCAAATATTACAGTACTATTCTTCTATTTGCGTTTGCTTTTGTTATCTTGTTGATCGTCACGTAACACTAATTGTGCGTGATGGTATTTAATTCCGCTTGTAGAATGGAACGGTGGTGAAGATTGTGTTGGAATTGTGTCCAGTAATCTCGGTACTGTCTCTAGAAAGTAAGAGTATGTCAATGATCAGACATAAGTCATATAATACTGGGGGTCATGATGGCTTGCTAGAGTCCGCTCATGATCTATAAGTCTTGGACTTATTGCCTTTATTATATGATCCCATATGGGTCACACGCCTAAGCTAACAGGAAAATGTGTAGGAACGGTGTAGCAGGAGTACGGTAAAAGTGCTAGGCATTTACTGTACTTAGAGAGAATAATTGGGTTTGGCCACTGTGTGTCGATCGATACACAAGGAGTGTCGATCGACACAGTGCGCGAACGCCTCGGAGTTAATTGGCCTTTGGGCCAAATGGCCCAAAACGAACTGAACGAGTTATATATCTTAAGACGAGTTCAGGTCGAAAATTAGCCCTAGCCGCGAGCCTCCTCTCTCTCTCTGCGCCGATTTCCTCCTGGTCTAGCAGCCTCTTCCTGCTCGGTGTGCGTGTGTGAACCTCTGGAGGAGTTATCTCTCGGTGGCTCTCTGATCTCTGACCTGTTCTCCCTTTCCGCTGCACAAACAGGTATAAGGTGAGATCATCAATTGTTTCTATTCGAGAAGAACCTAGATCAGCATGTTTAGGTTAATCTGAATCTGAGAATTGAATCAGGATTGACTAAACATTACTTCAGTGGTATCAGAGCTGTTGGTTCTGGTTTTTCTTGTTTAGATTCAAGTTTAGGATTGTTTTTCTTGTTTAAAAGTGTTTTGAATCAACTACTGATAAGATAAATCACTTAATTAACAAGAATTGAAACCTAAACATATGAAAAAATCGCATGATCAAGCTATAATGATTTGATATGCGATCGAATCCGAGAGAATGAGAATCGGCCAGAATCGCATGGATCGATCGATACGATCGCATGGATCGGTCGATACAATCGGAGATCGCATGGATCGATCGATACGATCGCATGGATCGGTCGATACAGACTCTCGGCAAAACCTGTTAACGCGTGAAAGCATCGATCGATGCAGGATCGATGCAGGTTCGATGTTGGTGCATCGACCGATGCGGTTGGTGCATCGATCGACACGGTTAGGGTTTTGGCTCGGTTCCGTGCATGCGTGAGAGCATCGATCGACAAGGATCGATGCACGATCGATGCAGGATCGATACTAAGAGCATCGACCGATGCGGTTGATGGATCGATCGACACGGTTGGTTCATCGATCGACATGGTTGGTTTAAGGCTCGGTTTAATATTTTGATTAAAATTAATTCGTCCTGGTTTAATAAACAGATTTAATAATTTTATTAAGTCTGGTTAAACCGGGACAAGAAATCCAATGTCGAAAGAATTATTGGATTTAGTGCCTAAACCAGGATTTTCTAATTTGATTTGGTTGGACCAAATAAATTGAGAAAATCCGGTTTAGTAAATAACCGGTTGACAATTGTGGTCATCGTAGTAATTAAAATTTGGTTAGACCAATTTTAATGAACCAGACCGGTTATGTCATTTAATTGGACAATTGGGTCATGTCTTGGACATGGACCAATTATTGGGCCTCGGGCCAAGAAGTTAAAACAATTGGGCCAATTATTTGAGTCTTTCTTCAGATTAATTTAAAATTTATTTTATAAAATTATAAAGTCGATTTTAAATTAAAGTTTCCGAAATTTTGAAATTAGAAAGTTTCTTAAATTAGAAGTTTCTGGATTTGCGGGTTTTGGATTTTAAAGAAATTTCTAAAGTTAGAAAGTTTCCGTTTTTAGAAAGTTTCCAATTTTAGAAAGTTTCCAAAATAGTAGGTTTCCAAAAATGGAAAGTTTCCCGAAATAGTAATCTTCTATTTTGGGAATGAATTTTTTAATAAACCTACGAACCTCAAATAATATCAAGCGTTGGATGTCTTGTCCATTCTATGTCAGCTGTCGAAGCCCATTCAATTGTATTCATGGCCTTACAGTGTGAGGGTGTCTGCTTTTGCGTGGATAAGACGGTTTGTGATTCATAAATGTCATTGGGAGTCCCAGACATTAATGATTACATGACTGTATAGTCTGGTTTTCTTGACTAGGCCATCGGGAGTCCCGGGCCTTGAGACATCAGAGTGGATTGGGCCTCGGGCCCAGATTCACAACCAAGAATTATATCACGGATATAATTAGCCGATATAGGGCTTACCGATACAAGCTAAGGTTGGGTGACGGCCAGTGGCCCACTTTGATCTTAGTTATATGTGGATCTTGGAATCATTATATTCTATTGAGGGTAACTTATGTTATTGAATATAATGCGTGATTAATCATATTAAATTTAATACGAGATTAATCATATTGAACATATTAACTAAAATCCTTTTATCTTAATTTTCAGTTATGACTAGCACAAACAATCAAAACACTTTCTCGATCCGGTCTGTCCTTAAGATGGACAAGCTGAACGGATCAAATTTCTTGACTTGGTCGCGGTGTCTGAGGCTAGTCCTCAGACAGAAGAGAAAGGACTATGTCCTTGAGAGAGCTCTCCCCGTGAGGATCGGGTCCAATGCTTCTCATGCAGTATATGATGCTTGGAATAAGCATTATAATGATGCAGTAGATGTGCGTGGTCTAATATTGGCTACCATGGACTCAGACTTGCGGAAGCAATATGAGAACATGGAGTCGCCAATAGAGATGATCAGCAGCCTGAAATTGAAGTTTCAGGAGCAGATAAGAGTGGAGAGATACCAGTTGGTTAAATCTCTCACTAGCTGCAAGCTACCAAATGATCATCCAGTGAGTCCTCATGTCAGTAAAATGATGGGTTACATTGATAACCTGAGGAAACTGGATTATCCAGTTAGCCAAGAATTGGCAACTGAGATCATACTACAGTCACTGCCGTCAAGCTATGATTAGTTCAGAAGGAACTATATCAAGAAAGGCTTAACGAAGACGCTGACTGAACTGCATGATATGCTCAAGACAGTTGAGCCAAACGTGAAGAGTACCCTGAATAATCTCATGAATGAGAAGGGTAGGTTTGATAAACCTAATGCTGACAAGGGTGAAGGCAAAGTTGTCCAGATTTTGAATCATGGCAAGCGTGTGTCTTCTGAGCCCGAGTCAGATACCTCTTACGTTGGTAAATGCTGCTACTGTAAGGAGACAGGGCATTGGAAGAGAGATTGCATTAAATTCATGGAAGATGATGAGGAGTTAAAGTCGATGTATGCGACTACTTCCTCAGGTATTCATGTTATTACTTCAAGTTCTACCTTAAAGGTATTGGATACTGGTTGTGGCACTGATATTTGTGATAATATGCAGAGCCTAAGCAACAGTAGAACGTTGAAGGAAGGGCAAGTGAAACTACATGTCTGGAAGGAGCTTGGGATGCTGCCTCAGCCGTAGGGTTTTTCACTCATAGATCCCTTTGAGGCTTGGTTTTGTATTAAGTAATTGCTACAATGTACCTGCTTTAAGCAGAGTTGTCTTTCATTTTCTTGTAAGAATTTGAATGTTTTTCATTTTGATAAAAGACAAGTTTTGTTCTTTTGATCTTAATGAAATATTAATTGTAGCACCCTATTCATGGAATGGGTTTTATATCTTAAACCAAAGAGTGCCTAAATGTAACATAAATACCGAATTGGTTTAAATCTGATGAATTAAACCTGATTTTCCTTGGCATAAAAGTCTTGGTCACATAGAGTAAGTCGGATTCAGAAATCCCATAGTCATGGACTGTTGGGCTCATTTGATAAAATGTCTTATGAGACTTGAATTCTGTTTACTAGACCAAAAGGTAAAGGGCCTATCTTAGCCGAGCTAGAGAAAAGCCCAAAGGCTTATTAGACCTGGAACATACTCATGTATGTGGCCCAATAAGCAGTAATGCCAGAGAAAATCTCCTGTACTTCATTGTCTCTACTGATTACTTCAGTGAGTGTGACTGTGTTCATTTGATGAGACACAAGTCGGAATTCTTTGACATGGTCGAAAGAGTTCCAGAATGAAGTATAGGATCTGAATGACAAAAGTATTAAGACTCTGGATTAAAATTACGAGTGAGAATACTTAAGTCATTGATTATGTGATCATCTGAATGAGTGTGAAATCGTTTCACAGCTCATTTCTCCTGAAAACCTAAAGGTGTTTCTGTGAGAAAGAATCAGATCTTATTAGAAATGATTAAAGATGAATCACACGAATCTTCCATGATATTTTAAGAATAACGCTCTAGAAATATCTAAGTTTACGCTAAAATAGTTCCACCAATATCAGTTGAAAGACACCACGTAAATGTGGATTGGAATCGATCCAAATTTGTCTTTACTGAGTATTTGTAGTTGTGCTACTTCGCTGGTTGTCCTAGAGAAACTAAGGCTTGTTACTTTACGTCCAATCTGTTTTCTAAGAAGGGAAGTTATTTTTTCAAGAAGAACAGTGGGAGTAAAAGTATAAACTCGAAGTTTTCTTAGGGAAACCAAGGCTCGGTACTTTTACGACCATTCTGTTTTCTAAGAAGGGAAATTACTTTCCAAGAAGAACAGTGGGAGTAAAAAGTATTTTTACGACCATTCTGTTTTCTAAGAAGGGAAGTTACTTTCCAAGAAGAACAGTGGGAGTAAAAGTACAACTCGAAGAAATTCGAGAAATACAGGAGGCTGCTTAACCTATTGAGGGAGAGCAGCGGAAGGATTTACAGATTTCTGTAGAATCTACACCTGTGGAGCCTGAAGTTCGCAGATATGAAAGAATCAGTCACTAATCCGAGAGTGAATTCTCGTCATTAGTTCAGCCTGATGATCATTGAATGTTCGCATGATCTGATGATCATTGAAAGCGACGAATCTGCGAAATTCTAGGAAGCGAAAGTGAGCCCAGACTCCGAAGAATTACATTTTGTGTAAGTTGGCTTCATCGATCCATTCATGGATGGAAGCAAACATATCGGAGTTGGAATCTTCGTTCTGTTGAAGTAGTCAAGGTTTTGACTTGAACAGGAACGAAGCGGAACTGTGTGTTTACTAATAGATTAGTGGGAGCGATATTGCATTTCTCAAAGTGTATGTCGATGACATACTGATTCTCGGATATAACGTCCCAACGCTGTAGTCGGTAAAGGACTAGCTTGGGGGTTGGTTTAATGATTGACATGGGTAAAGCCACGTAGTTCTTGGATTTTGGATCTAAAGATAGAGATCCAAAAGAGCTGGTAGGACAAAGTCAGGATTCTTAAATTGACAAAGTCCTACACGTTTTGAGCAATCCAAGAAGGGTTTTATGCCAATGTCACATGGCATTAAGTTAAGCAAGATACAGTATCCTACGATAACTGCTGAGCTTAAATGCATGGATGAGATTCCATATGCGTCGGCAATTGGATCTATCATGTATGCCATGAAACATACTTGTTTGATGTTGCTTTAATGTTAAGCAAGACAAATAAAGACCAGTCAAATCCAGCAAAGAATCAAGTTTCCTAAAGTATGTCCTAAAGTATTTGAGGAATACTAAGGATAAGTTCTTGATTTACGGAGAAAGTGAGGTGCTATAAGTCGATAGAGTCTGAAAGGCAAGTTTCCAACAGACAAAGATGATTTCCGGTCACAGTCCGGTTATATCTTGTGTTTGTCTGGCGGTGCACGGCACTGTTGCTGACTCCATGACTTAAGCTGAATCTTTCGCAGCTTGGGAAGCGGCGAAAGAGGTTGATTGGAAAGAAGAGTTCATCACTGAACTTGATGTGATTCCCAGCATAGATGAGACTAGCTGCACATCAGAGGTCCAAACACCTTGAGATAAATGACAGAGATGTTAAGTAGATCAGCAAGTTTCAACAAATGAGAACGTTGCTAATCCATTAACGAAGCCACTCCTTAGCCCTAAGCACGAGTCACGGACTGTAGCTGTAGGATAAGTGAAGTTAAGATATAGTCTTAATTTCAGTGGGAGTTAGTAAAGGGCTTTATTTAGTTATTGATATGTTCTTGTAAAACATTTGAGATGTTTAATAATGAAATTATTATTTCAAGATTATTTTAACTGTGATGAAATAATCGTTCCAAAATGATATGAACCATTTTATAGGTCATCGAAGTAAATGACTTGATCTTGAGTCATCGAAGTCATTTAGCTTGATCATGAGACCCTATATTTGATAGATGGCTTATATCATCCTGTCCCTAGTCGAAGGTTGTTGAAATTGGAACACCAACAACCATGTGAGACTGGATTGGTACGTGACTTATGACAAAGTCTCAGTGTGTCATAGATGCACGGCATCAAAGTCAGTACATAGGTGTATGTTTGGGAACATACGACCGGACAAGACCCGCTTATAAGAACTCTTCAGGATATTTATATCTGTGTCATAAGAGATTCTTACTACGACTATAGAGTATAGTCCTTAGACCTGAGTTCGCATGCATGTGACTGCACATGGACTGATGCACTTTGATCATTGTCTAACGCTGTCGTTCTGCGATAGTTATAAGGACCTTGTTTGGGTACATTAGGAAATGAGTAGTTTGCAGTGATGGAACAAGACGGGATTTGTCCCTCCAATATAAATGGAGTGAATATCTCTAGGCCAATCGGAGATTTGAATACTGGAAAAATGCATGGCCATGCTCAAACGGACTGTCCCGAGTCGTTTGGATTGTCAGTATCAAATCAGAGTCCGATGAACAAGATTAGGCTTTATAAGGATGACACTAATCTTGCCTTATGACTAATCGAGATATTGAGACAAAAGGATTATGAATACAGAGATTCCAGTACAAGTGGGAGATTGTTGGAATTGTGTCCAGTAATCTCGGTACTGTCTCTAGAAAGTAAGAGTATGTCAATGATCAGACATAAGTCATATAATACTGGGGGTCATGATGGCTTGCTAGAGTCCGCTCATGATCTATAAGTCTTGGACTTATTGCCTTTATTATATGATCCCATATGGGTCACACGCCTAAGCTAACAGGAAAATGTGTAGGAACGGTGTAGCAGGAGTACGGTAAAAGTGCTAGGCATTTACTGTACTTAGAGAGAATAATTGGGTTTGGCCACTGTGTGTTGATCGATACACAAGGAGTGTCGATCGACACAGTGCGCGAACGCCTCGGAGTTAATTGGCCTTTGGGCCAAATGGCCCAAAACGAACTGAACGAGTTATATATCTTAAGACGAGTTCAGGTCGAAAATTAGCCCTAGCCGCGAGCCTCCTCTCTCTCTCTGCGCCGATTTCCTCCTGGTCTAGCAGCCTCTTCCTGCTCGGTGTGCGTGTGTGAACCTCTGGAGGAGTTATCTCTCGGTGGCTCTCTGATCTCTGACCTGTTCTCCCTTTCCGCTGCACAAACAGGTATAAGGTGAGATCATCAATTGTTTCTATTCGAGAAGAACCTAGATCAGCATGTTTAGGTTAATCTGAATCTGAGAATTGAATCAGGATTGACTAAACATTACTTCAGATTGAATATGGAACTAAATTATAACGAAGATATATGTTACCCAAAGTAATAAAAAACATATAGACTTCTAAGGAAATGAATTGATTTCTTCTGCTCCTGTAACGGTGGTGGAATCTACTGTGGTGTGTAATGTTTCCTCTGAAGATGTTGGCCATGATGTTGATCAGTTGGATGTTGAGGAGAAATTATCCTCTGATAATTCTGACAATGCGCCTGTGAAGGTGAGCGAGGTGGAGGATGCATGGTTATCACCTATTAAGGGGATTAGAAGCCCAAGAAAAGAGGAGGTAGCTATCCAAACATATACCATTATCTCTGCTTCCAAATACTTTGTTTTGAGTAATCTTGAAGAGGAAGGTGGATTTATTCCGGACGATGACTCAAAGACTGATACAGAGGAGACGAGCGAGAAAACCTCAAGCACACAAGGTGATATGCTGGATGATGTCGGTAAGGACTGTGGCGTTTTAGAGAGCAATGTTCGCAGAAACCTTTCTAGGACTTCTAAAGACAAAGCAAAAGAAACTATTGGCCTAGTCTCTCAAGCAACTAAAGATTCAAATCAAGTTTCTGGGAGAAAAAGGGTTACCCGTAAGAACTAATTGATGTCCAGTTTCTCTTGGAATGTACGCGGATTCAATAAACCTATCAAACATTCCGTGGTCAGAAACTGGACAAACAATAAGGAGATGCTTTTTGGATGCTTATTAGAGACCCGCGTCAAGGAAAAAAAACAACAAAAATCATCTCTTCGGTTTTTAAAGATTGGTCATTCATGGCTAACTACGAACACAATCAAGGCGGTCGTATTTGGGTGATCTGGAGGTCCTCGGTCAGACTATCACCAGTCTTCAAGAGTGATCAACTTATTACTTGCTCGGTTTTGTTGGAAGGTGCAAGGGAGGAATTCTTTTGTACGTTCATGTATGCTTCTAACTTTGTGGATCAAAAAGGGTTTATGGGAGGATTTAAAGAATCATCATGATTCAGCTTTGTTTAAAGATAAGCCATGGATAATTATGGGTGATTTCAATGAGATATTGGATGTTGAGGAGCATTCGGCGGTTCATAACTTCTCTGCCTTCTCCCATGGGATGTCTGATTTTCAAGACACGGTTAGACATTGTTCCTTGTCGGATCTATGGTCACATGGCCCTCTATTTACATGGTTCAACAAGAGAGAAGAGAGTGTAATTAGTAATAAATTTGATAGGGTTCTTATTAATGACGTTTGGCTACATAGTAACTCCCAAGCTTACAATGTATTCGAATCTGGTGGTTGTTCGGATCATTTGCGACGTAGAATACAACTTGAAGCTGTCAAACAAAAAATAAGAAGGCCGTTCAAATATATCAATGCCATCGGTAAGCTTTCTGAGTTTTTGCCAATGGTTGAGAGGTATTGGGTAAAGACAGAGAAGCTCTATCACTCTACGTTTGATTTGTTTCGCTTCTCAAAGAAACTCAAAGCTTTAAAGCCCTTGATAAGGAACCTAGGTAGGGATCTTCTTGGCAATCTTCCTAAGAAGTCTAAGGAAGCCCACGAGAATTTGTGTGAGCTGCAACAGATCACTATGGCGAATCCAACTGCAGAGGCAGTCAAAAATGAGGCAGAAGCTCATGATAGATGGTCCCATGTTGCAGCCTTGGAGGAGGATTTTTTAAAGCAGAAGTCTAAGTTGCATTTGCTGCAGATCAATGTAACAAGACTTTCCATAATGCTGTAAAACTCAGGCATATCCTGCTGCTAATGCTCATGAGAGCAAGGTGGAAGCGATGATGGAGCAGTTGCTGAAAGGACAGACTAAGACTGCTGCAGATTTCAACAAGAAATTGGATGCTGTATATGAAGGTTTGAATGGGAAATTTGAGTCCTTAAGCTCACATGTGAAGAGGCTTGATGGTCAGGTCGTGCAGACTGCTGGATATGTTAAGAGGGCGGATGGATCTCTTCCGGGACGAACTGATGCTAATCCTAAGTACCAGTGCAATGCAGTGACGTTGAGAAGTGGTAAGGAGCTGTTTCCTGCCAAGAAAAAGCAGTTGAGTGTCGAAGAAATCGTGGAAATTGAAGAATTGGAAGATGAGATCCGTAGAATTTGCAATGCATCGATCGACGCACCCCAGCAACGGTCGATGCAAAGCGAAAACAAGGATGATGAGCCCAAGCTCGACGCAGAGGTCGTAACACAGTCGCCCAGCAACGATTGATGCAACACCAACAACGATCGACGCAAAGCGATTGCAGGACGAGCCCGCAATCTTCTATGCGAGGCTAATGGATTCTGCTGAGCAAGTAATGCAGTTAGATGTGTCTGGCGCGACTTTTCATCGATCGACACAGCTTTCGCATCGATCGTTTCAAGTCGACAGAGATTGGGCATAGGAAAAAGCTCCGAAAATTGAGCTGAAACAACTTCCGTCCGGGCTAAGGTACGCATTTCTTGGACCTAATTCTACATATCCAGTGATTGTTAATGATAGTTTGAACAACACAGAGCTCACTTTACTGCTAAGCAAGCTGCGCAAGCATCGCAAAGCTCTTGGCTATTCTCTTGAGGACATTTCAGGTATCTCTCTGGAGCTGTGCATGCATCGGATATATCTTGAGGACGAGTCTAAGACATCTGTTGAGCATCAGAGGAGGCTTAATCCTAATCTTAAGGATGTGGTAAAGAAGGAAATCATGAAGCTCCTAGATGCTGGGATCATTTAATATTTCAGACAGTGATTGGGTTAGTCCAGTGATAGGTGTAAAGGTTTAACCCTATACTAACTGCAAGTGCACAGTAATATCAATGTAGTACTTAGGGTATCGAATCCACGTGGACTCTAGGCAACGATAGAATTAGAACGGTTAAGATTAAACTAGGAGAAATCAAATTGTATTGAGAAACTAAAAGCAATGCAAGAAAGTAAACAAGTAGCAGGATTTGTTGTAAGCAGTTAACTAAGGGCGCTAAGTCTAGGGAGTTCTCAGGAAATCAGACAAGCAGATAAATCATTCAGTCAGGATCAAATTAGGTACAGTTCTAGAACTCAAAACACAGATTTAGAATTAACCAACTTTCGTTGTGAGAATTCTCTAAGCCTAATTGCAGAAATCCAAATGTCTTTGTAATTCCTAACAGATTAAACCAGCTTTAATGATCAAGTTTGATATGTTCACAATTCAATTAAACCAAATTTCTTTGCGAGTTATTCAATTGCTCAACCTAAATAGTTCATATTCTAAACCACACTTTCGTGTCAATCTAGCAACCTAAGATCTAGATTCTAAATGATCAAGTTAGAACTAGCATTAAACATAATTTAGCTTGAAGAACATCTATTGATATGAATCCTTAACTGAATTAATTATATCTAGCAAGTCGTAAAATCCTTAATGAGAATCCCTAAACCTAACTATGAATCTACTCAGACATAGAATATGTAAACATGATCAATGAATTAATAGATATCATAAAAGAGATTAAACAAGTAAAGGGGTTCGAAATCTTCTCAAAAAACAAGATGTAGTACATGATCAGATCAGCCCCAAATAGCTCTAAAAACTCTCAGCTCTAAAGTATGATAGCGTATCTTAAAACTGATGTAAAAAACTAATTAAATAGCTAAATCACGTCTTGGGGCTTCTTTGTAAATATCTAGAACTTTTGGGCAATTCTGCAAATTCATCATTCTTCACTATCTCTCGTCGAGACTGGCCCAACTCGCTATGCATCGATCGATGCTGATCTGTTTCGATCGACACACTACTCTGTTCTGGACAGTGAGCTCTATCTCTCGGGTCAAAACTCCAAAATGCACCAAAATGCTCCAATTACTCCAAATCCACTCCAAACGTGCTAGTACCTAATAAAACCTGTAAAAGATTCTAAAGAGACACTAAAAGACTCTAAAACATACTTATATCATGGCATAAAACCGGTAAAAACCATGATATATCATCCAGTTCATATAGTGCCTAAGAAAGGTGGAGTTACAGTAGTGAAGAATGAGAAGAACGAGCTGATTCCTACAAGGACTGTGACTGGACACCGGATGTGCATAGATTACAGGAAGCTCAATGCTGCGACAAGGAAGGATTATTTCCCTTTGCCTTTCATTGATCAGATGCTGGAGAGGTTAGTAAATCATCCTTACTATTGCTTCCTCGATGGATATTCAGGCTTCTTCCAGATTCCCATCCATCCAGCGGATCAGGGAAATACTACTTTTACTTGTCCATATGGCACATTTGCATACCGTAGGATGCCTTTTGGACTTTGTAATGCACCAGCCACCTTCCAGAGATGCATGATGTCCATATTTACTGATATGATTGAGCACTTTATGGAGGTGTTTATGGATAACTTTTGAGTCTATGGGTCATCTTATAATGAGTGCTTGGATAATCTGTGCAAGGTGCTAGCTAGATGCGAGGAGAAGCACTTGGTTCTTAATTGGGAGAAGTGTCATTTCATGGTCAGAGATGGCATTGTACTTGGACATAAAGTGTCTGAAGCAGGGATCGAAGTAGACTGCGCTAAGATTGAGGTAATAACCAGCCTTCATGAACTTGATTCTGTGAAGTCTGTGAGGAGCTTTCTTGGATATGCTGATTTCTATAGACGGTTCATCAAGGACTTCAGTAAGATTGCTAGACCACTAACTGCTTTGCTGTGTAAGGATACCAAGTTTGAGTTCAATGCAGATTGTCAAATTGCATTTGAACAGATCAAGCAAGCATTAGTGAGTGCTCCTATAGTTCATGTTGGGATTGTGTCCTGAAATCACACTTGTACTCACTCCTGATAGTAGTTGTGTATCGAGATCAATCGTTTGTATAATACTGGTGATTGTAATGCTTTGCTAGAAGCCTCTTGTAATCTGTAAGTTGTAGACTTACTGCCAGTATTATATGATCCTATAGGGTCACACACCTAAGCAATCTGGAAGCTAACATATGGGAATGATCATTTGATAATGATCACGTTGATGTGTATTGGATACACATTGACATAGAGTTTTATGATGTATGTGTCGATCGATACATGAGTGTGTCGATCGATGCAGGCTTTTAGAGAAGGTGTGTCGATCGACACAGTAAGTGTGTCGATCGATGCATATCGGGTTTTGACGTAAACGAGTCGGGCTTCTCCGACGGTTATGTCATGTCATTTCCAGGTCGATATATAAAGGCTTATATGGTCGACCTGGACCCTGGCCGTCACTGTCATTCTCAGAGAGAAAAGCAGAGACATCGAAAACTCATTCCCTGAATCCGGCACTAGCATCCCGGCGTTCCAGGTTGTGTGAGTGTGTGCTTGGTAGAGGCGAAGCACTTGATTCGCTTACTGATCTCGTTCACCATTCTATTCCGCTGCCAGATCTGAGGTAAGAACGAGGTTGGTAATTTCAATATAACAAACCCTAGATCCTAGGAGATTAAGCAGTGGTATCAGAGCATGGTAGGGTTTAGTCTATTGAATCTGAGGCATTTAAATCGAATACTGATGAATTTGATTAGTTAATTGCCTGTTGAATCGTGTTTTATAGAAATTAATCTCGGATTGAAGTTTCTGTTGAAAACGACGAACTGCTGTTGTCGCACTGTGTCGATTGACACTAAGCTTGTGTCGGTCGACACACCGCGAAACAGAGAATAAGATTTTAGTGTTTGTCGCATAGTGTCGATCGACACAAAGCATGTGTCGGTCGACACAGAGCGAAAACGCGTAAATAACTTTGGGGTTTGTCGCATGGTGTCGATCGACACTAAGCTTGTGTCGGTCGATACATCGCGAAAACTCGTAAAAGATGTTAGGGTTTTCGCACAGCATCGGTCGACGCACTGGGTGTGTCGGTCGATGCATCACGAAAATGCGAAAGATTTGAAATCGCACTGTGTCGATCGACACACTGGGTGCATCGGTCGACACAGACTATGCGAATGGATAGATCGGTTCAATTGGATTGAACTGGTTATCTCGCATGGTGATGTCGGTTTAATTCAAAATCCCTAATACTCTGCTGTGTCGATCGACACAAGTTTAATGTCGATCGACACAAACCTTGCGATTGGTTGAATCGGTTCAATTGGATTGAACTGGTCATCATGCTTGGTTAAGGTGGTTAAGATCAGTTTGATTGGTTAAGTCGGTTCAATTGGATTGGACCGATTATCGCGATTAGTTAAAACTGATTGAATCGGTTCGATTAGATGAACTGGTTAAATTGGATTTGACCGGTTATCTCGGATGATCTAAAATGTTGCATATCAAGAGTCGACCAAGTGTGTCTGTCGACGCATATGGTGACGATGCGAACCGTAATCGTTTGGTTTTGAACCAAATAATTAAGAAACCGAACCGAATGACCTAACCCACTGAAATTAGAACGATTAAAGCTTAATTAAAATTAAAAGTTAAAAATGTTCTAAACCTGTTTAATGCACATTGGATGTGTGTTAAATCGAAGCTTAGTTATTCAATATGGTCAACTGTCAAGACTCGTTTCGTTGTTGGATAGTCTTGCCAAGAGCTTGGTGTCCACAATTACATGAGTAAGGCAGGTAGTGGTGTTGATGGTCTTGCAGTGCTTGACATCAACTATTGCATGACCTAAGAGATTGAATTACTAATCTTTTAAAGTTCCATTTCCTCAACTAAATATCAAGTGATCTTGATGTCTTGCCCAATCTTGTCTACTGTCAAGACTCGTGTCGTTTGTTGGATAGTCTTGGAGTCCTTGGTATCCACTGCAACATGAGTAAGGCAGATGGTCATTGACAGACTTGCAGTGCAACTGTCAATGATCACAAGACAGAAGAGATTGGTTTTACTTGACTGGGCTATCAGAAGTTCTGGGCCCAGAGACGTCAGAGTGGATGAGACATGGATTGTCTCATCTACGACCAAGAGTTGTACTGAGTACAATTAGCAATGATTTGCTTACCTAAATTACTAAACTCTGGGTGATGACGAGTCGTACACTAGGATTTTAGTGATCTATGGATTATTATATTCATTGAGGAAACATTGTTTGAATATAATGCGAGTTTTCTTATTGGATAAGATTCCTCATTTCCTGAAATCATAACTAAAATTCTCTTTGATTAAAATTTTCAGCCTATGTCTAAAACTACCTTCTCGTTACGACCCGTCCTTGAGAAGGACAAGTTAAATGGGTCAAATTTCCTGGATTGGTATCGCAATTTGAAATTAATCCTCAAGCAGGAGAGTAAGAACTATGTCCTTGAGAAAGCTCTTCCAGAAAGGCTTGGGGCCAATCGCTCGAATGCAGTATATAATGCTTGGAATAAGCATTATATTGATGTGGTAGATGTGCGTGGTCTGATGTTGGCTACCATGAACTCGGACTTGAAGAGTCAATACGAGAACATGGAGTCGCCAATAGAGAAGATCACCAGCCTGAAACTGAAGTTTCAGGATCTGGCACGAGTTGAGAGATTCCAGATGGTGAAGTCTCTCACTGGGTGCAGACTACCAGAGGATGTTCCAGTGAGTCCTCATGTCATTAAAATGATGAGTTACGTTGATAACCTGGGGAAACTGGATTGTCCTGTCAGCTTAGAGTTGGCAACTGACATCATTCTGCAGTCACTGCCGTCAAGTTATGATAAGTTCATTAAGAATTATATCAAGAAAGGCTTGACGAAGACGTTGACTGAGCTGCATGGCATGCTCAAGACAGCAGAGCAAAGCATCAAGAAGGGTAAAAGATTTGAGAAATCTTATGTAGACAAGGGTAGAGACAGGGCCGTCCAGATTTGGAATCAGTATAAGCATGTGTCATCTTATAAGCCCAAGTCCGGCCCATCTGGTGTTAGAAAGTGCTTCTACTGTGATGAGTATGGGCATTGGAAGAGAGATTGCATTAAATTCCTGGAAGATTCACAAGATGAAGAAGATGTATGGTACTTCTTCTTCAGATATTGTGTTATTAATTCAAGTTCTACATATGTATTGGATACTAGTTGTGGTACTGATATTTTGGAAATATGCAGGGCCTAAGCAACAGTAGAACGTTGAAGAAAGGACAAGTGGAACTGCGTGCCTGGTATGGAGCAATGGTTGCTGCATAAGCCGTAGAGATTCTCCACTTGTAGGAGCCTTTCAAGCTTGTTTTTTTTTTTGAATTAAGTAATTGCTACTATGTATCTGCTTTATGCAGAGATGTCTTTCATTTTCTTGTAAGAATTTGAATGTTTTTCATTTTGATAAAAGACAAGTTTTGCTCTTTTGATCTTAATGAAATATCATATGGTAGCACCCCTTTTGAAAGGGTTTTATATCTTAAACCAACATACGCTTAAATATAACATAAATATCAAACGATTTAAGTCTGATGACTTGAACTCGATTTTTCCTCAGCATAGTCATGTTGACCAAATAGAGTGAAGCAGCTTCAGAAGTTCCATAGTTATGGGCTTCAGGTTCATTTGATTGTAAATCAATTGAGACATGAATTCTGCTTGCTGGGCCAAATGACTAAGGCTTCTTTAGCAGAGCTAAAGAAACGGGCCAGAGGCTCGTTGGGCCTTACACATACTGATGTATGCGGCCCGATGAGCATTAGTGCCAAAGGAAAAATTCAATACTTCATTGACTTATTGATGGCTTCAATAAGTATGATTGTGTTCATTTGATGAGACACGAGTCAGAATCCTTTGGAATGATCAAAGGAGTTTCAGAATGAAGTATAGAACCGATTTGACAGAAGTATTGAGATCCTCGATTAGATCGCGGAGGAAAATACTTGAGTCAAGAATTGAGTGATCATCTAAGTGAGCGTGAAGTCATTTCACAGCTCTTTTCTCCTAGAAAGCCTAAATGGTGTTTCTGAGAGAATGAATCGGATCTTATTGGATATGCTCCGATTAATGATGAGTCACATGAATCTTCCATTATCCTTTTAAAATACGCTCTAAAATTAACATGTTTGCGCTATATAAGTTTTCTATCAGAATCAGTGAAAAACACCACATTGGATGTGGACTGGGTGATTTTCAAATATGTTTTTATGATTAATTGGGATTGCAAGGTTTGTGTAAGGCAGTTGTCAACAAACAAACTTGAACCCAAATCTGATAAGTGCTGCTTCGCTGGTTGTCCTAAGGAAACCGAGGCTTAGTACTTTTGCAACCAATCCGAGAACAAAGTTTTGTTGTTTGGAACTCTGTTTTTCCAAGAAGAACAGTGTGAGTAAAAGTACAGCTCGAAGAAATTCGAGAAACACAGGAGGCTGTTCAACCTGTTGAGGGAGAGTAGCGGTTAGATCTACAGAGTGCTGTAGGATCTACACCTGTGGAGCCTGAAATTCGCAGATCCGAAAGGATCCATCACTAAATCGAGGGTGATTCCTCGTGACCGATTGTCGTGATCCGTTGATCATTGAAAAGTGATGAGCATGCGAAATTCAAAGAAGCGATGGTGAGCCCCAACTCCGAAAAATTGGCTAGTTATGCATGTTAGCTTCACCGGTTGAAGCAAGCATCTTGGAGTTGGAATCTATGTTCTGTTAAAACGGTCAAAGGCTTTGACTCGATCAGGAACGAATAGAAACAGTGCGTTTACAAGTAAACTAGTGGGAGCGTAATTGCAATTCTCAAACTGTATGTTTAGAACGTACTTAATCTCATAAACGACGTTCCAACGCTAAAGTCTTGTCAAGATTTGGGTCGGAAGTCAAATTTAACGATGGACATGGGAGAAGTCGCGTGAGTTCTTGGAATATGGATCCATTGAGATGGATCAGAAGAGCTAATTGGATCGTGTCAGAACCATTATGGTTATAAGGTACTGGACAGTTCCAATATGCATGATTCCAAGAATGGCTTCACACCAAAGGTCTTATGGCAATGATCTTAGCAAGATGAAGTGTCTTGGACACTGGCTGAGCTAGTGTCTATGAGTGTGATTTCTTTTGCTTATGCAATAGAATCCATCATGAATGCCATATTTTGCGCTCGTCTAAATGCAGCTGACGCATAAAGCATGACGAGAAGACACCAATTTGTTCCAGTAAGAGTCACTGGACACTTGTAAAGGAATATCCCCAAGTGTTTGAGAAATACTAAGGATAGGTTCTTGTACAACTGAGAAATGGACGAATCAGTTATGAGTAGTTAGACGGACAAAGATGACTCCCGGTTGTCATCTGGTTATGTCATTTTTCCTGTGTAACGGTACTGTCTGTTGGAAAGGTTTCCAAGCAGAGGACCATAGAATAGTGCTCATTAAAGAATAGCGGTGTGGTTTGTTGGAATGGTTCCAAGCAAGAACACCGCAGCATCTCTCACAACCTAAGCACAAGTTGAACACTGTTGCTGTAGGTACTAGACATCTGAAGACTTGGTCTTGACTCTAGTGGGAGTTAGTTTAGTTATGATGTTCAGATAAATATGATATGGTCATGTTTATGAAAAACTGACATCAACATTATTTGACTATTGGATAATTAAATAATGGTCCCAAAATAAGTTTATGTCATATTATAGGCCATCAAATTGAGGACTTGATCATGAAACCCTATAAGTAACAAATGACATAAATTATGATGTGTCCCTAGTTGAGGTTGTTAAAGTGGGACAATAACAACCGCGAGAGACTAGCTTGTGAGGTGACTGTTGACTAAGTTTCATGGAGTCAATGATATGAGTATCACAGTCAGTCACATAGATATATGTTGGTGAACATATGATCGGACGTGACCCGCTAATGAGAAGTCTCCAGGATAGTTATATATGTATCATGAGAGGTTCTCATTACGACTATTGAGTATAGTCCTTAGACCTGAGTTCATCATGCATTCTTGCATATGAATTGGTGCACCTTGACCTTGTCAAACGTCGATCCGTAACTGGCGGCTATAAAGGCACTGCTCAGGTGTATCATGAAGTGTGTAAAGGAACAGGGATGGAACAATATGAGATTTGTCCCTCCTGAATAACGGGAGATAAATATCTCAGGGCCTATCAAAGATTTTATGCTGAGAAAATGTGTGGCCGCACTCAAACGAACTGTAGTTCAGTTGTTTGTTTTGTTCAGTATAGATTAGGAGTTCGATAAACATGATATTGACTTAATAAGAATGACACTAATCTTGTCTTATGCCAAATCGAGATATAGAGACAAAAGGATTGTAGGAATTGATGATTCCAGTACAAGTGGGAGATTGTTGGGATTGTGTCCTGAAATCACACTTGTACTCACTCCTGATAGTAGTTGTGTATCGAGATCAATCGTTTGTATAATACTGGTGATTGTAATGCTTTGCTAGAAGCCTCTTGTAATCTGTAAGTTGTAGACTTACTGCCAGTATTATATGATCCTATAGGGTCACACACCTAAGCAATCTGGAAGCTAACATATGGGAATGATCATTTGATAATGATCACGTTGATATGTATTGGATACACATTGACATAGAGTTTTATGATGTATGTGTCGATCGATACATGAGTGTGTCGATCGATGCAGGCTTTTCGAGAAGGTGTGTCGATCGACACAGTAAGTGTGTCGATCGATGCATATCGGGTTTTGACGTAAACGAGTCGAGCTTCTCCGACGGTTATGCCATGTCATTTCCAGGTCGATATATAAAGGCTTATATGGTCGACCTGGACCCTGGCAGTCACTGTCATTCTCAGAGAGAAAAGCAGAGACATCGAAAACTCATTCCCTGAATCCGGAAACTAGCGTCCCGGCGTTCCAGGTTGTGTGAGTGTGTGCTTGGTAGAGGCGAAGCACTTGATTCGCTTACTGATCTCATTCACCATTCTATTCCGTTGCCAGATCTGAGGTAAGAACGAGGTTGGTAATTTCAATATAACAAACCCTAGATCCTAGGAGATTCATCAGTTCAGCCACTAGATTGGGATCTACCTTTTGAGGTTATATGTGATGCGAGTGACTATGCTATAGGAGCTGTTCTGGGGAAGAAGAAGGACAGAAAGCTTCATGCTATTTACTATGCCAGCAGAACACTAGATGATGAGCAGAGAAACTATGCCACTACAGAGAAGGAGTTGTTGGTGAAGGAATTTCTAATAGATCCTAATCCAATTAGGCAGCCCTAGGTATAAATTCCAAGCCTAGGATCTAGGGTTCATGCAATCAAATCTAGGGATCTCAGAATTACCTGGTTATTAGCAGCGGAAGGTTTTGCAGATAATCGAGATCTAGAGCGCCTCAAATGCTGCGCCTCTACTGGTATCCACACGCACACAAACTGAACATGAGGGATGCTAGTGCCTTTAGAGATCAGATCTCTCAAGAGGTTTCTGTTTCTTTTCTGGTGGCTGTGTATTGGGTTAGATCAGTGTTTAGGTCGACCATATATCTTATATATGTCGACTTAAACCACAACGGAATTAACCAACGATTAAACCGAATTAATCTGTTAATCCGCGAGTTGTGTCGACCGACACACTCTTTGTGTCGATCGACACTGCCCCAGAATATTGATATCGAATGCATATCAAATATGCATTGACTAGATCATTACATTAATGATCAACCTCATCTTTAACGCCCAGTTTGCTTAGGTGTGTGACCCTGTATGTAACGCCCCTTTCCCATTCTCCGCTGACCGTCGAGCTGACCGGTCAACAATAAAACAAGAACATGACCAATCGAACCCGAGCAAGTCGAACGGGAAAAGTTCGCTACAGGACGAAGCCAAAGATAGTTCGGTTTGAGACAAAAGGCTCGCACCGATCTATCTCCGACTCCGCTATCCTCGTATCCGTAGCGCAAGCAGTACTACTTGCACGACTTCAACAAGTTGTGTCGGTTCGGACCAAACCTCATATCAGGGAAACCATCTCATTTTTAAGTAATCAAACGTCGAATACAACGTTTAACGGGTTTGTCAAACAATCATCAATAGAATACATAAACATCAAATCATTCAAATACAAAACATAACGAAAATAGCGCAGTTGCCGAACCGAAAATAATACAACCAAACTAACGAATCAAAATCACGTCACAAGCAACCTGAAGCCACACCGAGGACCTCCCACGTCCGTCGCTGAAACCTGAAAACACAAAAGAGTCTAACGAGCAATCTAAGATCACCCAGTGAATCGGCTCCCCACTAACGGCTTCTAATCTATCTAGAGTCTATCAACCCCGCCCCAAAACCCAAAATAACAATCATCATAAATAAGCGGTCAATCACGCACTACCACGTCGTGATAAACCCACACACAATCAATGCCAAAATAAATAGAGTTAAGGAAATCGAAGGCACTGCGGCACATGTCCTCGATTAGACTCGGTCTACCTAACGCGCGATAAAATAAAGATAATAAACAACACTGGGCCCTACGAACTCGGTAACTTCCACGGGTTCACATCGTCGCCTATATGGCAACTAACCCTCGACTCCTATACGTGCTCAAGAGGACTCACGCATAGGAAACCGTTCTCTGTCCATCGATACGCGGTGACTCTGACTACCCCTAGATAGCCCGAGTTTCCATGCAATCCGGCCCTAGGACATGACCCCGTATTCTCCGGACCGCACACCTACCGGCGTCACCCGATAGGTTAACACCATAACCATAACCACCATGGCCCGGTTAGGTCAAACCCGAGGATCCAATCGGGTCGGAAGTACCGGAACGTAAACAAAAACCTAGGCTTGCGGAATCTAACGCACCCTAGCGTCCTAGTGCAGAAATATAAACACGCAGACTCGCTGGGACTCTAACACAGATCACGCAATCAATAACAACAATAATAATCCCAACCATTCCGCAAGCCTCTACACTACCCAACCCACCGCTCTGACTAGGTAAGATACCTAGTCAGCACCACTAACTTACCCGGTCCCGAGACCGGAGTAAGTGTCCACAATGACTACTCGGCCCAACACCGAGCAGTCTAATAACCTGCACAGAAAACTCACAACAATAATAACACACGGTACACGCAACACAGTCAAACACACAATTACCACAAACAAGTCTATTCGAGTTTCTAAGTCTTTTATTTTTTTCTCGCCTGCTACCTTGGGTTAGCGGATTGCTAACCCGTAGACGGCTCACGACACGCGTCATTTCTTTATTATCTCATCCTAGGTTTCTTTTAACATTATTCTCGATATATCGGTTTAGAGTTAGTAAACTTACTAACTCCCCGACATATCAGTTCCAACTAATTGATTCATTACCCAATTCCCGCTACTTAACCTAAAACCCGACCCAGTTAATATACTATATACATTTGTTTAAGGTTAACTCATATTTTACTATCGTCTTAGTTTCCCGTTTATAGTTCATTAATAATCATTCTTTATACTTATAAATATATATATCGATCACGCTTTACTAACAACCTAACGACACGAAATCGTTTAACTCTTTTTATTCTAAACTCTAATCATGTTTAATTGGTTTTCTCCGGTTAATTACTAAATGTCTAATTAGTTAACTAATTGATTAATTTGGTCAACTGGTAACGTCCTAGCGGCTACGGTTTAGTGATTTCCCGGTTTAACTAGTTCTACGAGTTTTCGAGCCGACTCACAGAATAACGGAATGACGGGTTTGGCGCGGATGAGGATTCCCGAACTATCGAACACTCCTGAAACACAGAACCATAAAACCAATCAATCTCGCACTTAAACCAAACTGGCCCAACACCTTAAGAACCGGTTTGACTAAACCGGTTTAGGGTTAAACCATTGACCGGTTTAACCGCCTTTGACCCGGTTTAATCAAACCAGAATTCAACTCCAAACTCAACACAACTTATACCAATGGTCTTGATGAAGAACCGGCTGGCTTTTGGCGGTGGCGGAGCTTCCCGGCGGCGTGACTCCGACGTTGACTCCGGCGAGGAAGAGTTGACCGGTGGCGGAGGGGGCTTTTCCGGCGGTTTCTTCTGGAGATCTCTACACCAAACTGATCCCAATCAACAGATCTACTCATTTCTAGGCTCAAAACATCACAAAACACAAGGAAAAGGGTGAGATCTACAAACCCTAGGGGCGGCTTCTTCACGGCGATTTTCCGGCGATCTCCGGCGGCTACAGGGGCGGCGGTTTACTGGACAAGGTAGAGGAGCTCAGTACAAACACATAGCACTTTGCCGAACTAAATTTGAATCTATAGAAAGAAAGTTACAAGGTTTCTTGCCTAGGAAGCAAAAGGAGGAGGAGGAGCTCCGGCGGCTGATTCCGGCGACTCGCCGGCAAGAGAGGTGAACCGCGGTTGAAGCTGAGGAGGAGAGAGATCTATAGCCCTTGACAGAGTGTGATTTGGATCTATAGATCTCAAGTTACACACTTTCTTGCACAAGAAGAAATGAAGAACAAAAGATGCATGCATGAGCTTCTAGACAAAAGATGCATGTTCTTGTGAGTGACAGAGAGAGGGAGGGGACCGAGAGTGAGAGGAGAAGATTTGGTGAAGAGAAACAAGGATTTGAGCTTTACTTGCTCATGAAGACAAGATGAACATGCAAGAGATTTTTGATGGATTACTCAAGAACACTAAGAACAACAACAAGAACTTGATGTTTTCTGGACAAAAGGAGAGAGTGAGATCGAGAGAGAGTTGAGAGAGATTAGAGAGAGGTTTAGGTGAATTGAATGATGAAATGATGGTTACTTGCATGAGGAGAAATTCATTGAATTCTCCATGCATGCATGCAAGGAAGAGAGGTGGCGACAAGGGGGTGAGGACAAGTGTCCTACTGGGCCTTAATGGTTGCCAAAACACCACTTAATCATCATTACTTCCACCCATAATCCCACTTTCATTCTAGCTCGGTTTTTGCGGTTTTCTCGGTTTAATATTTTAGAATGGTTCCGGACAATCCCATAAATTCCCAAACCTTCAAAATAAGATTCTTTATGCTATTTGATGAATTTAGCCTTTTGAATCACTCCGTTCGGGCTTACGTAGCTCTAGATATGAATTTCCGAAGTTTCTTCGGTTTAGTCGGTTTCCATCCCGACAAACCGTAAAACTCGTTTCTGCTCCGATTCTTCCAATTCTGGTCTTGTAAACATTCTTTATGTTAAAACATAAGAATCTTTGGCCCGTCTCGGTTTCCGTCTCGACTTTCGGTAAAATTACCATTTTACCCCTGTCTTAGGTAAAATGACGATTTTACCCTCGGTTGACTTCCTGCTGCCCGTTGACCGTATTTTTGATACGGGGTATCACACTGTAGGATCATATAACACTAGCAATGAGTTCTAAACTCATTGATCATAAGTGGCTTCTAGCAAAGCGTTATGACTGCCTAGTGTCATATGATTGTCTCATCTCGACAATACGACTTTCACTTAAGAGCAAGTACAATAGATTTCAGGACATTCCCAACAATCTCCCACTTGTACTGGAATCATCTATTCCCATAATCCCTTGTCTCTATATCTCGATCTGGCATAAGGCAAGATCCGTGTCATCCTTATTAAGCCAAAATCATGTTCATCGAACTCTGATTTATACTGACAAGACAAACGACTGACAATCACCTCGTTTGAGTGTGGCCACACATTTCTCAGTATCAAATCTTCGATGGGCCCTGAGATATTTATCTCCTGTTATATAGGAGGGACAAGTCCCATCTTGTTCCATCCCTGTTTCTTCACACACTTCATGATACGCCCAATCAATGCCTTTATAGTCACCAATTACGGCTGACGTTTGACAAGGTTAAAGCGGACCAATTCATATGTAAGAAAACATGATGAACTCAGGTCTAAAGACTATACTCTATAGTCGTAATGAAAACTCTCATGACACTTATATAACTATCCAGTAGAGTTCTCATCAGTGGGTCATGTCCGATCCTGTGTTCTCCAACACATATCTATGTGATTGACTTTAATACTCTTATTAATGATTCCATGAAACTTAGTCATCAGTCACCTCACATACTAGTCTCACGCGGTTGTTAATGTCCCACTTTAACAACCTCGACCAGGGACCAACATAATTTATGTCATTTATTATCTATAGGGTTTCATGATCAAGTCACATACTTGATGACCTATAAAATGTCATAAATTACTTTGGGACTATTATTTAATAACCATTATTAAATAATACAGATGTCAGATTTCAATAACATAATCAAATTATGTTTATACGAACATCATATCATAACTAAATTAATAACAACAACTCCCACTAAAATTAAGATCACATCTTAATACATCTAATGCATGTAGCAGTTGTCTGAACTTCATTCGCTCTTGCTCAGCATGTGTGGAAGGACACTGCGTCTTGCTAAGAGTAATGTCAAGTGTCATTGGCACGAAGCCCTTCTTGGAGTCATGCATACTGGACCTGTGCAGGATCTTATCACCATAAGTATCTTGACACAATCCAATTAGCTTGTCCAATCTATCTCCATAGATTCGTATTCCAAGAATGTATACGGTTTCTCCCATATTTTTATCGAAAAATAACTTTCTTGTCAAGTCTTTACAGACTGAAACAATGGAACTTCATTTCTGAGAAGTAGTATGTTATCAACATACAATACTAGAAATGCAATTGCGCTCCCATTAGTCCTCTTGTAAACACATGGTTCCTCTTCATTCATGATGAAGTCAAACCTTTTGACTGTTTCACCAAAACGAAGATTCCAACTCCGAGATGCTTGCTTCAATCCATTAATGGATCGGCGAAGCTTGCTTATCTCCCTAGCTTCATTAGGATCAATGAAAACTTCAGGTTGTGTCATGTACACATCCTTTTTCAGAATTCCATTAAGGAAAACTGTTTTCACATCCATCTGCCAGATCTCATAACCATTATGAGTGGCGGTTGCTAGGAGAATCCGAATGGAGTTTAAGCATGTTGACTGGGAATAGGTTTCTTTCATAGTCAACACCATGAATTTGCTTGAAACTTTTTCCACAAATCCAGCTTTGGATATCACCATTCACATCAGTTTCCTTTTGAAAATCTATTTACACTCAATGGGTAAATCGACCAAAGTCCACACTTGGTTCTGTGACATGGATCCCATTTCAGATTCAGCGGCTTTCAGCCATTTTCGGAGTCAAGGCCCATCATTGCTTCTTCAAAATTCGCAGGCCCGTCACTTTCAATGATCAATAGATCACGGCAATTGGTTACGAGAAATCCACATTTCTCGGGTTCATGACGGATCCTTTCGGATCTGCGAGCTTCAGTTTTGTGTAAAAGTCGCGCACATATCTCATATGTATACTTTTACCATGACCTAATTAACCAAGATTTAAAACCGTAGTTAATTAAGTCATAAACCAAAATCAATATTTTGGTTCGCGATCTGTGTCGATCGATATAACTTTTGTGTCGATCGACACTTCTTCAGAAACTCGCCTTTTGAATGTATATCGAATATACATTCACTAGATCCTTGCAAACCTCAGGCACCACAGTTGTAGGTTCTACAACTCTTTGTAGATCTAACTGCTACTCTTCCTCATTTGGGTTGAGCAGTCTCCTGTGATTCTCGAATTTCTTCGAGTTGTACTTTACTCCCACTGTTCTTCTTGGAAAGAAAGTCTTTCTCAAGAAAACATAGTTCCGAGCAACAAACAATTTGTTCTCGGACTGGTTGTAAAAGTAACATGCCTTGGTTTCGTTAGGACAACCAATGAAGTAGTACTTATCGGATTTGGGTGTGAGCTTATCAGAGATTAAACGTTTTATATAAGCCACACAACCCCAAATCTTCATGGAAGACAAATCAGGAACATTTACAGTCCACATCTCATGTGGTGTCTCTGTAACTGATTTTGATGGAACTCTATTTAATGTAAACGCAGACGTTTCTTGAGCGTATTCTTAGAAGGATTATGGAAGATCTAAGTGACTCATCATTGATTGAACCATATCTAATAAAGTCCGATTTAGGAGGAGTGAATTGTGAAACACTTTCACAATCTCTCAGATGATCACTAAATTCTTGACTTAAGTATTCACCTCCATGATTTCATCGTAGAGTTTTAATACCTTTGCCAAATTGATTCTGTACTTCATTTTGGAACTCTTTGATCTTTTCAAAGATCCTGACTTATGTCTTATAAAGACATAACCGTACCTACTGAAATCATCAGCAAAGGTATAATGAAGCACTGAAAGTTTTCTCTAGCACTTGTGCTCATCGGCCCATATACATCCGTATGTATAAAACCCAATAAGCTTCTGGCCCTTTCATTTTGATCGTTCGCAACCTGTATCGACCGACACACCGTTTGTGTCGATCGACACTACCTTTGTTGAAAGGAGCCATTGTCGTTTTACTTAATAAACAAGATTCGCATTTCTCATATGATTCATAATCAGATGAGCCCAAAAGTCCATCACTATGGAGCTTCTGAATCTATTTCTCATTTATGTGGCCCAAATCGACAATGCCATAGAGAAGTTTGATTCGTATCATTTGACTTGAATCTCTTGGTATTAATGTTATAGTTAGGCACATTCTGGTTTAGAACATAAAGTCCATTCTCTAATGGATTGCTACTATAAAATATATCATTGTAATCAAATGAATAACACTTATTCTTAATTTGAAAACTGATATCCTTCTATATCCAAACAAGGATTAGAAATAATCTTTCTGCTCATAGCAGGTACATAGTAGCAGTTTTAAGTTCAAAACACGCCATGAAAGAAAACAAATGAAATACTCCTACGGCTAATGCAGCAACTCTTGCTCCATTTCTCACGCGTAGATCCACTTGTCCTTTCTCCATAGTCTTACTTTTGCTCAGGCCCGGCACATTTTCACAAAATATGAGTACCACAGCTGGTATCAAATACCCAATAAGTAGGACTGTAAGAAGTAACATTTACTTCTATAACATAATACCTGAAGAAGAAGTCTCGTACGTCTTCTTCAGCTTCTCATAATCTTCCAAGAATTTATTGCAGTTTCTTTTCAAATGCCCATGACCATTACAATAACGGCACTTAACATCTTCAGAAAGACTGGTTTTAACCTTAGGAGCATGGCCAGACTCGCTTGGATTCACAATCGAGCTTGTCTTGCCATCACCTTTGTTCTTACCAAGTTTCTTTAAAATTTTACCCTTTTGTACCATAAGGACATCTGGGGTGTCCTTCTTGATGTTAGGTTCAGCAGTCTTAAGCATCCCATGCAATTCAGTCAACGTCTTCGTCAAGTTGTTCATGTTATAGTTCATAACAAATTGATCATAGCTTGACGGCAGTGACTGTAGAATGATGTCAGTAGCCAACTCTTGGCTAATGGGATAATCCAGTTTCCCCAGGTTATCAATATAACCCATCATCTTAATGACATGAGGACTAACTGGTTCGCCCTTTGGTAGCTTGCACTCAATCGGAGATCTTACCGTCTGGTATCTCTGAGTTCGTGCCTGCTCCTGAAACATACTTTTCAGGCCAGTGATCATCTCTATTGGCGACTCCACATACTCATATTGCTTCTGCAATTCCGAGTTCATGGTAGCCAACATGAGACAACTCACATCCACCACATCATTAGAATGCTTATCCCAAGCATCCTTATCTGACTGCCAGGCATTGGCTCGGTACTTCTTGGGGAGAACTTTCTCAAGGACATAGTCCTTCTTCTCCTGTTTGAGAACAATTCTCAAGTTCCGATACCATTCAAGAAAGTTTGATCCATTTAACTTGTCCTTCTCAAGGACGGATCGCAAGGAGAAATTGTTACGATGGTTTGTGCTAGACATAGCTGGAAAAACAAGGGAGGTTTAGTTATGATGTTCAAGAAATGAGGAGTCTTAACAATTAAGAAAACTCGTATTATATTCAACCAATGTTTCCTCAAATGAATATAATGATCCAAGACCCATACTTCACTAAACTTGAGTGAGCCACTGGCTAGCACCCAAATTTTAGCTATCTAGGTAAGCAACAACCTTGCTAGTTATATCCAATATAACTCTTGGTTGTGGATCGACATCTCATGCCCAATCCACCCGATGTCTCTGAGCCCAAAACGATTTTGATGGCCCAGTCAAGTAAACAAATCTCTTCAGTCATGTAATTGTTGATGTCTTGCACTGCAAGTCCATCAACACGATTACCTCCTGTCTTACTCATGTAATTGTGGACACCTTGCACTGCAAATCTATCGCACAATGAAATGAGCCTTGACAGTTGACAAGATTGGAAAGACATCAAGGATCACTTGATATTTGGTTGAGGAACGGAACCTTTAAAACGTTCAGTTTTATTATGTTTTAATTCTTCTAATTAAAATGGTTCATTTTGGTTTGGTTCTGTGATTTCAGATTCAATAACCTAAACCATTGGACCTTGTGTCGACCGACACTACTTTAGTGTCGATCGATACAGGTTAACCAAAACCAATTTGTGATAACCGATCAATCCAATTGATCCGGTTTTATGATAACCAGTCAGTGTCGATCGACACTACATTAGTGTCGGTCGATTCTAACCTAATCAAACCAATTGAAATAAACCGTTCTTAGCGTTTAACCTTTTTTTTTTAACCAAGCTCGATAACCGGTCCAATCCAATTGAACCAATTTATCAATTTCGCGAGGTTTGTGTCGACCGACACAACTCTTGTGTCGATCGACACTAGGCGAAACCTAATTTTGTTCGGGTTATCCTTCTGTGTCGACCGACACCTGATTGGTATCGATCGACACAGGGCGATAAACCCTAATCGTTTTTCAAGCAAAAATCCCTAAAACTAGATTTTCATGAAAACGAATTTTAGCATGTTTGTATCAGCTATACAGAGATCCAGATTCAACCAATCTAATCAACATGCTACATATTCAATGGAACCCTAAGGCTCTGATACCACTGAAGGAATTTCTAATAGATCCTAATCCAATTAGGCAGCCCTAGGTATAAATTCCAAGCCTAGGATCTAGGGTTCATGTAATCGAATCTAGGGATCTCAGAATTACCTGGTTATTAGCAGCGGAAGGTTTTGCAGATAATCGAGATCTAGAGCACCTCAAATGCTGCGCCTCTACTGGTATCCACACGCACACAAACTGAACAGGAGGGATGCTAGTGCCTTTAGAGATCAGATCTCTCAAGAGGTTTCTGTTTCTTTTCTGGTGGCTGTGTATTGGGTTAGATCAGTGTTTAGGTCGACCATATATCTTATATATGCCGACTTAAACCACAACGGAATTAACCAACGATTAAAACGAATTAATCTGTTAATCCGCGAGTTGTGTCGACCGACACACTCTTTGTGTCGATCGACACTGCCCCAGAATATTGATATCGAATGCATATCAAATATGCATTGACTAGATCATTACATTAATGATCAACCTCATCTTTAACGTCCAGTTTTCTTAGGTGTGTGACCATGTAGGATCATATAACACTAGCAATGAGTTATAAACTCATTGATCATAAGTGGCTTCTAGCAAAGCGTTATGACTGCCTAGTGTTATATGATTGTCTCATCTCGACAATACGACTTTCACTTAAGAGCAAGTACAATAGATTTCAGGACATTCCCAATAGTTGGCTGTTGTCTTTGCATTTGAGAAGTTTCGCCCTTATCTTGTTGGCTCCAAGGTCATTGTACACACTGATCATTCAGCCCTGAAGTATCTGATGCAGAAGAAAGATGCTAAGCCAAGATTGTTGAGATGGATTCTGTTGCTTCAGGAGTTTGACATTGAAGTGAGGGACAAGAAGGGAGTTGAGAATGGAGTTGCTGACCATCTGTCAAGGATTCTAGTTGATGAAGACGTGTCCATTAATGATTTCTTGCCTGAGGAGAACGTCAATATGATCAGGACAGTGCGTCGATCGATGCATGTGTCGAGACTGCGACGATCGATGCTACCTTATGCGACGTCGTTGCAGTGCGGATACGAGCCCAGAACCTTTCAAGGTTCAAATTGGAGACTACGACTTCGAAGTTGATGCTGTCGCAACCACCGATCGACCCTGGTACGCAGAAATAGCTAATTGCCTGGTTGCAGAGACTGAACCAGATGATTTAAAGGGGTATGCAAAGAAGAAGTTCTTCAGGGAGCTCAGACGATACTACTGGGATGAGCCTTATCTTTACAAGCACTGTTCGGGTGGTCTTTACAGGAGATGCGTTGCTGAATCAGAGGTTCCAGATATCCTATTCCACTGTCATGGATAGAATTATGCTGGACATTTTGCTACTTTCAAGACTGTGTCTAAGGTTCTGCAAGCAGGTTTCTGGTGGCCTACGATGTTTGCAGATGCTCATTCCTTTGTTTCTCAGTTTGATGCCTGTCAGAGGAGAGAGAAAATCAGTAAGAAGCATGAGATGCCTTAGAATTTCATTCTTGAGGTTGAGGTTTTCGATTGCTGGGGCATAGATTTCATGGGTCCTTTTCCCTCATCCTATGGGAATAAGTTCATTTTGGTTGTTGTGGACTATGTGTCTAAGTGGGTGGAAGCAATAGCTAGTCCAACCAATGATTTTTCGGTGGTTATTAAGCTGTTTAAGACCATCATATTCCCTAGATTTGGAGTACCTCGGATAGTGATTAGTGAAGGAGGATCTCATTTCATTAATAAGGTCTTCGAGAAGCTGCTACAGAAGTATGGAGTTCATCACCGAGTTGCTACTCCTTATCACCCTCAGACTAGTGGACAAGTCGAGGTCTCTAACAGACAGATCAAGGAGATCTTAGAGAAGACAGTTGGCAGGACAAGGAAAAATTGGGCAGCAAAGCTGGATGATGCACTATGGGCTTACCGGACTGCATTCAAGACACCACTTGGGACTACTCCATTCCATCTGCTATATGGAAAAGCATGTCATCTGCCAGTAGAGCTTGAGCACAAGGCAGCATGGGCTGTGAAGCAGATGATCTTTGATCTTAAGTCAGCTGCAGAGAGGAGATTGGTGCAGCTCAATGAGTTGGATGAGATTATGCATTTTGCTTATGAGAACTCAAAGCTGTACAAAGAGAGGACTCAAGCTTATCATGACAAGAAGATTGTCTCCAGACAATTTGAGCCTAATGATCAGGTACTTTTGTATAACTCTCGTTTGCAATTGTTTCCAGGTAAGCTGAGGTCAAGGTGGTCTGGTCCTTTCACAATCAAGGAGGTACGCCCTTACGGAGCTGTCGTTCTAATCAGCCAGGAAGGTAAGGAATTCACTGTCAATGGACAGAGGGTGAAGCATTACTGGGCTAAGGCCGAGATTTCGAGAGGTCATATTTTGCCTCTGGGCAATGCACCCTCTGCCTGAGTCAACTGAAACGTCAAGCTAATGACGTTAAAAGAGCGCTGAGTGGGAGGCAACCCACTGTTAGGTTCGTTTTTGTTTTCATTTTTCGTTCTGATTTTGGTGTTTTGATTTTTCTGTTTAAGTGTGTTCAGAGTCGTGAGAATCTCACTGCATCGATCGACACACCTAGTGTATCGGTCGATGAATATATTAGCTGATTCGATTGCGGTTCAGACACCGGTTATCTAAATAACCGCGAGCATATTCGCCTTGCATCGATCGACACCCTCGTGGCATCGATCGACGCAGGGAGATAACAGGTAAGTGTTCTGCAACTTTTCCGATTGTTCTTCAATTTGATTATTCTTGCCAATCCTGGGCTTGACACCACTGGGGACAGTGTGGGGGAGGTAGCTACTAACGCACGCTTTTGTTTTCTTAGAGTCAGTCCTGTTTTCAAAAAATTTGTTTTATTGAGTCAAAATAGTCTAAGTAAGAAACAGTGAATTTTTGAGAAGTTAACAGCACCTGCAGGAACTAAGTGACCATTGGGATGAAGTTGCAGGATGAATCTATGACTATTAGAAAACCCAATGCGGATCAGCCTACTGAGGACACCCATATCAATTCAGGTATTCAGGTGATCCTTTACTGACTTCACCCTTGTAGACCTGACTTAATTTTCTCACCTAAGGGCTTGGTATACCTTGAGTCGGACTCCCCTGTTAGTTCTGACACAGCCTGTAAACCTGTCCAAGTAAGGTTCCCTTCCCCCCTTCCCTAAAGTAAAAAAAAAAGAATAATAAGTGAGGATGAGCTAGTAGCTCCGAAGTGGTCACGGGAGTGGTAGCAAACACTATTACCTCCTGTGCATTCATGGAATGTGTCCAAAGTACACCCCATAACGGGAAGAGCACTGATAAAAAAAAAAAAATGATACCCAATGAGGAAGAATCATAATGCTAAGGAAGGAAAAAGAGAAGAAAGGAACCAGAAAAAGATAGTATGGTGGTCTAGAGCTGACAGAGTAAGAATCCATGTGCCCTTTGTGATGGAACTTCGAGCCAATTCTACCGGATTCAGAATTGCTGTCAGGTTCCAAATAGCCTAGGATCTAGGGTCTAGTTAATTGAATCTGGATCTGATCTCGTGTTTACCTGGAGATTGGCAGCGGAAGATGGTCAGATAAACGAGATCTCTGGAGCGCCTCAGATGCTGCGCCTCTACTGCAGTCCACACGCACACAAGCTGGAATCCGCCGGGATGCTAGTACCGGGAATCGGATCTCCTGGGAACTGAGTTTCTAGAAGTTTCTGTGTTTTTCTCTCTGAGAAAAACTGTCTGGGCGGCTCTCTCTCTTCTAGGTCGAATTATAAGATCACTTATATACGACCTCGACGTAAACCGAAACACCAATTTAGGTTTTGGCCTTGTGTCGACCGACACACTTAGTGGTGTCGATCGACACACATCTTGTGTCGACCGACGCACCCAATGGTGTCGATCGACACACCTCATTAAAACTCATAATCGATGTGTATCCAATACACATCGACCAGACCATATGCCAATGATCAATCCCTTATGAACTATGTCCAACTTGCTTAGGTGTGTGACCCTGTAGGTTCACACGATACTGGAAATGAGTTACAACTCATTTGTCATAAGCGGTTTCTAGCAAAACATTATGACTACCCAGTATCACATGAATTGTCCGATCTCGATAATACAACTATCTCTAGAGTGAGTACAATGTGATTTCAGGACATAATCCCAACAATCTCCCACTTGTACTGGAATCACCTATTCCTATAATCCCTTCGTCTCTATATCTCGATATGGCATAAGGCAAGAGACTGTGTCATCCTTATTATAGCCAACATCATGTTTATCGAACTCCTGATCTATACTGATAAAACAAACGACTGACAATCACCTCGTTTGAGCACGGCCATGCATTTTCTCAGTATCAAATCTTCGATGGGCCCTGAGATATTTATCTCCCGTTATATGGGAGGGACAAATCCCATCTTGTTTCATCCCTGTTTCTACACATACTTCATGATACGCCTAAGCAATGCCGTTATAGCCGCCAGTTATGGAACGACGTTTGACAAGGTCAAAACGCACCAATTCATATGCTAGAAAGCATGATGAACTCAGGTCTAAGGACTATACTCTATAGTCGTAATGAGAAAATCCCATGACACTGATATAACTATCATGTGGATTTCTCATTAAGCGGATCATGTCCGATCATATGTTCACCAACATATATCTATGTGATTGACTGTGATAATCATATCATTGACTCCATGAAACTTAGTCCAACAGTCACCTCACATGCTAGTCTCGCGCGGTTATTAGTGTCCCACTTCAATAACCTTGACTAGGGACAATCATAATTTATGTCATCTTTCACTTATAGGGTTTCATGATCAATTCCTCAACTTGATGACCTATAAGATGAACATAAAATACTCTGGGACCATTATTTAATCATCCAATGATTAAATAACACCGATGTCAGTTTTAACTTACACAAACATTGCCATAGCAGGTCTATGTAAAGATCATAACTAAAATAACTCCCACTAGAATCAAGATCATCTCTTCAGATATCTTATACCTACAGCAGCAGAATGAATCTCGTGCTTAGGTTGTGGGAGAGACTGCGGTGTTTTTGCTTGAAACAATTCCAACAAACCACACCGCCATTCAGATAAAAGCATTATTCTACGGTCTACTGCTTGGAGCCTTTCCAACAGATAGCACCGCTATTCAGACAAAGAGACATAACCAGGTGGGAACCGGGAATCGTCTTTGTCCGTCTAACTACTTTCAACTGGTTCGTCACTTTATCAGTTCACCACGAACCTATCCTTAGTGCTTCTCAAACACTTGGGATATTTCTGGCAATTGTTCAGTGACTATTACCGGAACATATTGGTATTTTCTCGTCATGCTTTATGCGTAAGCTGCATCTAGACGAGCGCAAAATATGGCATTTATGATGGATTCTATTGCAGCAGCATTAGCAATCACACTCATTAATACTAGTTCAGCCAGTGTTCAAAACACTTCATCTTGCTAATATTGTTACTAGCTCAGCCAGTGTCCAAGACACTTCATCTCGTTTAGATTATTGCCATAAGACCTTTGGTATGAAGTCATTCTTGGAATTAAGCACACATGAACTGTCCAATACCTTATCAACATAAGGATTTTGACATAATCCAATTAGCCTTTCTGATCCATTCCAATGGATCCTTATTCCAAGAACTTTCACGGCTTCTCCCATGTCCATTGTTAAATTTGACTTCCGACCCAAATCTTGACAAGACTTTAGCGTCGGAACGTCGTTTATGAGATTAAGTATGTTATCTACATACAGTGTGAGAATTGCAATTACGCTCCCACTAGTCTTCTTGTAAACGCATGGTTTCATTTCTTCTCTGATCAAGTCAAAACCTTTTACCACTTTATCAGAATGTTGATTCCAACTCCAAGATGTTTGCTTCAATCCAGAAATGGATCGGTGAAGCTAACATGCATACCCAGCCTATTTTCGGAGTTGGGGCTCACCATCGCCTTTTTGAATTTCGCATGCTCATCACTTTTCAATGATCAACAGATCACGACAATCGGATACGAGAAAACACTCTCGAGTTAGTGACGGATCCTTTCGGATCTGCGAATTTCAGGCTCCACAGGTGCAGATCTTACATCACTTTGTAGATCTCACCGCTGCTCTCCCTCAACAGGTTGAGCAGCCTCCTGTGTTTATCGAATTTCTTCGATGTGTACTTTTACTCCCACTGTTCCTTTTGAAAGTACGATCTTTCTCAAAAGACACAGTTCCGAACAACAAAACTTTGTTCTCGGATTGGTTATAAAAGTAGTAAGCCTCGGTTTCCCTAGGACAACCAGCGAGGTAGAACTTATCAGATTTTGGTTCAAGCTTATTAGCCTTCATTCCCAAATGATCAGAAACAACTTTCTTGAAAAACTTCCAGTCCACATCCAATGTGGTGTCTTTCAATTGATTCTGATTGAAACCCTTTTCTGCGCAAAGACAGACATTTTAGGACGTATTCTTAAATGATTATGGAAGATTCATGTGACCCATCATTGATCGGAGCATATCTAACAAGATCCGATTCATTCTGTCAGATGATCACCCAATTCTTGACTCAAGTATTTTCCTCCGCGATTCAATCGAGGATCTCGATACTTCTGTCAAATTGGTTCTACACTTCATCTTGGAACTCCTCAAGGGATTCCTGCTCGTGTCTCATCAAATGAACACAGCCATACTTATTGATGCCATCAATAAAGTAATGAAGTACAGAAGATTTCCTTTGGCACTAATGCTCATCGGGCCGCATACATCAGTATGTGTAAGGCCCAATAAGCCTCTGGCCCGTTTCTTTTAGCTCTGCTAAAAGGGCCTTAGTCATTTGGTCCAGTGATATATCATGGTTTTTACCCACTTTATACCATGATATAGTTGTGTTTTTAGAGTCTTTTGTATTAGTTTAGAGTCTTTTACAGGTTAAATCAGGTTTGGAGTTAATTGGAGATATATGGAGCATTTTGGGCATTTTGGGACGTTTTGGCCGAGAGCTTTATTCACTGTTCGATTATTTGATGTTGCATCGATCGACACGCATTGTGCATCGGTCGATGCAGTCGCGAGATGGGCCGTACGCGTCGGCGTAACCAGTATTGAAGATTTGCAAAGAAGCCCAAGATACTTTCAGTATTTACACAGAAGCCCCGGCCGAGATTATGCCTATATATACTAGTTTTTGGCTTTTATTTTAGACACGCTTTCATACTTAGAGCTAAGAGATTTTTAGAGCTTTTTGGGGCTGATCTATTTTCCTTGTATTCATTTATCTTGGAGAAGATTTCGAACCCCTTTGATATTTTAATTTCTTATATGCAATCTATTTATTCTATGATTATGTTTTCATCAATCATGTCTGAGTAGATCCATAGTTGAGTTTAGGGTTTCTCACTAGGGTTTGATGACTTGCTAGATTTGTTTAATTCAGTTAGGATTCATATGATTAGAATGTTCTTCAAACTAAATTGTGCTTAAAGCTAGTTCTAACCTGATCAATTAGAATCTAGATCCTAGGTTACTAAATACGTCACGAGAGTGGGGTTTAGGAATCTGAACTATTTAGGTTGAGCAATTGAATTATTCGCAAAGAGATTTGGTTTAGTTTAATTGTGAACATATCGAACTTGAACTTAATGCTTGTTTAATCTGTTAGTAATTGCAAAGAGATTTGGGTTACTGCACTTAGGCATAGAGAATTCTCGCAAAGAGATTTGGTTAATTCTATTTCCGTGATTCGAGTTCTAGAACTGAGTTTAATTTGATCCTGACTGATTAACTTGTCTGCTTGTCTGATTTCCTGAGAATACCCTAGGCTTGACGCTTTTAGTTTATTGCTTACAAACCGATTTCCTGCTACTGTTTACTTTCTTGCACCGCAATTCATTACAATCACTACTTGCTTATTTCTAGTATTTATTCCTACAGTTTGATCCTCTTGAGACCAAGTGTCCCTGTGGATTCGATAACCCTATATACTACATTGACTATACTGTGCACTTGCAGTTTTAGAATAGGGTAAAACTTAGAACCTATCAAGTTTTTGGCGCCGTTGCCGGGGACTCTTTTGAGTCTTCGATAGGACCGAACTTAGGGTTTTACTAGAAATTTTTCGTTTTTGTTTTTGTTTTTCGTTTTTGTTTTATTTTGATTTTACTGATTCTTTTCTCTGATTCTTTCTGTCGCAGGTACCGAAATCGCCTTGCGTCGACCGTTGCACATCTTGCGTCGATCGACACTAAGCGATTCTGAGATTGAATCGATCGTTGCACTGATAGCATCGATCGTTGCTGGACGATTACAGACAGTTTATGCCAACGCAGAACACTAGAAGTAATCCGAACTCGAGCTTGGTTAATCTCAATCTAGAGGAACTTGGACGTCTAGAAAGGACAATCAGAAGAGAAAAGAGAGAGAGAATGGTACGAGAACGCTTGATCTTGATACCAGATGCTGATGGAATCCTGAGGGATCCAGAGAACAATCCTTACAATGCTGCTGGGCATAGGATTGATGCTGAGGGACAAGTGATCCCTGATGAAGCTGGGCCACTGGGCCAGATGGTTGTCGGTGAAAGGACATTAGCTGATTACAACAGACCTGACGAGTTTCATGCGAACCGAGCAGCTTTAGTGCTTCCTGCCTTTGAGAGGAACGACTTTGAGGTAAAGACTATCTACTACCAACTGATGAGGCAGGTTGCTTTTCATGGTCTTCAATCAGAGCAGCCTATGGATCACATAGATAAGTTTGAGGATATAGTTACTGGTATGAAATACGATGGAGTTTGCCAGGACTATCTGTTCCTTAAGCTATTTCCGCACAGTCTTGCTGGAGACGCTAGTGCATGGCTGAGACAACTGGCACCTGGTCAGTATACTACTTGGGCAGCCTTAAAGAGTGAGTTCCTGCGTCATTTCTATGACAATGCGCGTTCAGACCAATCTAGACAGGACATACTTACTTTCTCCCAAGGAGTTGTGGAGCCTTTAAAGACTGCTTGGATGAGATTTAAGCAGTATCAGCGTGACTGTCCGCACCATGGATTCACTGAAGTTCAGCTGATTGGTATCTTCTTCAGAGGAATAGATCTTCCGTATCAGCAAGCGCTGGATAATTCTAGTGATGCCAACTTTAACACCAGGACTCCTACACAAGCTAAGCAGTTGATCGAGAATTTGATTAGCAGCAATAGTTGCAAGACCATGGATGAGAGGAGGAAGAAGCCTAGTGGAAGTGTAGATAAATCAGAGATGGCTGAATTAAGATCCAGGGTGGACAAAATCTACACTCTTCTAAGTGAGAAGAAAACTGTCCATTTTGCTCAAGAAGTAGAAGTGATTCAGACTGAGAAGGACACTCAGGAAGAGGATGTAAATTACATCGGAGGATCTGGTTTCCAAGGAAACAGATTGGGATATCAATCTGGAAACAGATTTTCTGGTGGAGGACAGACCAATAGTTCTCAGAGAGCCTACGGATCTGATTTTGAAGCTAAGATGGCAGCAATGATGGACAAGCTACTGGAAGGACAGATTAGGAGTACCGCAGACATACACAAGAGAATAGATACAGTCCATAAGGAGCTAGATGGGAAGATTGAATGTCTAAGTACACATATGAAGGAGCTTGATGCTAAGGTTGCGAGAACTGCTGGACATGCTCAGAGGGAAAATGGATATCTTCTAGGAAGAACAGACACTAATCCCAAATATCAATGCAATGCAGTGACTTTGAGAAGTGGTAAGGAACTGTTACCCAACCAGAACAGGCAGCTGAGCGTTGAAGAACTCACAGAAATTGAAGAGTTAGAAGATGAAATCCGTGACATTCGCGATGCATCGATCGATGCTACAAAGCAACGGTCGACGCAAAGCGATAACAAAGAAGTTGATGTCGCGAAGTCACCCAGCAACGATCGACACAAATCTAGTAACGATCGTTGCAAGACGACTGCCGAGAATGAAAAGTCAGAGGATCCAAAGCAATCGACAGAGAAGGTGTACAAGCCTAAAGTACCCTATCCTAAGAATCCCAGGAAGGCTAAAAGCGAGAGGCAGTATGCTAAATGCAAAGAGATGATAAAAAGGGTGAAAGTTGAAGTGCCTTTGCTTGACTCCATGGATACTTCACCAATGATGAGGAGATGCCTTAAAGACATGTTTGCTGGCAAATGGACTGATGAAGAAAGTGTGATGATGATCAGTGAGGTATGTAGTGCAGTGATTCAAGGCAGGTCCCCTGAGAAATTGAAAGATCCTGGGAGCTTCGTATTGGATTGCACCATCTACAGGGAGAGATTCGAAAGATCCTTATGTGATCTTGGTTCCAGTGTGAACCTTATGCCTCTCTCAGTTGCTAAGAGGCTCGGTATGACTGATTTCAGACCCACTAGGATATCACTGGTTCTAGCAGACAGAACGGTCAGGATTCCCGAAGGAGTATTGGAGGATGTACCTATAATTATCGGCCAATGCGCGATACCTACTGACTTTGTGGTTCTACAATATGGACAGGAACCAAAGGATCCACTAATTTTGGGCAGATCTTTCTTAGCTACAGCTGGTGCAATGATTGACTGTCAGAGAGGTAAGATAGTTCTGAATGTGGGTGATCTGAAGATGAGTTTTGATATGAACAAGCTGGTAAAGAGACCAACCATCGACGGTCAGACTTTCTATGTGGACACACTTAGTGAATTAGCTGCAGAGTACTTTCACCAGTCACATGCTGAAGATCCACTGGAAAGAGCTTTACTGAGCTCTATAATGGAGTTGGAATACTTGCAGGACGAGCCAGCAATGTGCTATAGAAGACTGATGGATTCTGTTGAAGTTGCAATGCAAGTTGAAGTATCTGATGCGACGATGCAACGATCGACACCTACTAAGCATCGGTCGTTGCAAAGCGACGCAGACTGGGCAGAAGAAAAAGCTCTGAAGGTAGACTTGAAACAACTTCCAACCGGGCTAAGGTACGCGTTCCTTGGACCTAATTCAACTTATCCAGTGATAGTTAACGCTAGTTTGAACAACGCAGAGCTCACTTTACTGCTAAGCAAGCTGCGCAAGCATCGCAAGGCTCTTGGCTATTCTCTTGATGACATTTCAGGTATCTCACCAAAGCTGTGCATGCATCGGATACATCTTGAGGATGAGTCTAAGACATCTATTGAGCATCAGAGAAGGCTTAATCCCAATCTCCAGGAAGTGGTTAAGAAAGAGATTATGAAGCTTCTGGATGCTGGGATCATCTATCCTATTTCAGATAGTGATTGGGTAAGTCCAGTCCATGTAGTGCCTAAGAAGGGTGGAGTTACAGTCGTGAAGAATGAGAAGAATGAGCTGATACCTACTAGGACTGTGACGGGGCACAGAATGTGCATAGACTACAGGAAACTAAATGCTGCAACTAGAAAGGATCACTTTCCCTTACCTTTCATTGACCAGATGCTGGAGAGGTTAGCAAATCACCCTTACTACTGCTTCCTCGATGGATACTCAGGTTTCTTTCAGATTCCTATCCACCCAGAAGATCAGGGAAAGACTACTTTCACTTGTCCATATGGCACATTTGCTTACCGTAGGATGCCTTTTGGACTCTGCAATGCTCCTGCTACTTTTCAGAGATGCATGATGTCCATATTCACTGATATGATTGAGGACTTTATGGAGGTATTTATGGATGATTTCTCAGTCTACAGATCGTCTTATAATGAATGTCTAGAGAATCTGTGCAAAGTGCTGACTAGATGCGAAGAGAAGCACTTGGTCCTTAACTGGGAAAAATGCCATTTTATGGTCAAAGATGGTATTGTTCTTGGACATAAGGTGTCTGAAGCAGGGATCGAAGTGGATCGCGCTAAGATTGAGGTAATGACAAACCTGCAAGCACCTGATTCTGTTAAAGCCATAAGAAGTTTTCTTGGACATGCTGGTTTCTATAGGCGGTTCATCAAAGATTTCAGTAAGATTGCTAGGCCACTAACTGCCTTGCTGTGTAAGGATACAAAATTTGAGTTCAATGCAGACTGTAAGGCTGCATTTGAACAAATCAAGCAGGCTTTAGTGAGTGCTCCAGTAGTCCAGCCACCAGATTGGGATTTACCTTTTGAGGTTATGTGTGATGCAAGTGATTTTGCTGTGGGAGCTGTTCTAGGACAGAAGAAGGACAGAAAGCTTCATGCTATCTATTATGCTAGTAGGACACTAGATGATGCACAGAAGAACTATGCAACCACAGAGAAAGAACTGCTAGCCGTTGTCTTTGCTTTCGAGAAATTCCGCCCCTATCTTGTTGGCTCTAAAGTGATTGTTCATACTGATCATTCAGCACTGAAGTATCTGATGCAGAAGAAAGATGCTAAGCCGAGGCTGTTGAGATGGATTCTGTTGCTTCAGGAGTTTGATATCGAAGTAAGGGACAAGAAGGGAGTTGAGAATGGAGTTGCTGATCATCTTTCAAGGATGCTGGTCGAGGAGGACGTGCCAATAAATGACTATTTGCCTGAGGAAAACGTCAACATGGTTGGTACAGTTTCTGAGATGGATTTGGAAGATGAGTTGCAGAACTGTCGGGAAGATCGCCTTGTGTCGATCGATGCTAAATTGGCAACGGTCGATACAAGTATCGGGGAAGCAACGATCGACACATGCTCGCGCAACGGTCGTTGCACACCTGATACGAACAGAGAATGTTTTAAGATCAGAATTGGAAATTATGATTTCGAAATCTCTGCTGTGGCTACCTCTGATCGACCCTGGTATGCAGATATAGCTAACTACCTCGCTGCTGAGACTGAACCGGATGATTTAAAGGGCTATGAAAAGAAAAGGTTCTTTAGGGAACTTAGAAGATACTACTGGGATGAGCCTTATCTCTATAAACACTGTTCAGATGGCCTTTACAGGAGATGCATTGCTGAATCAGAAGTTTCGGACATCCTTTTCCACTGCCATGGATCAGATTATGCTGGACATTTTGCTACATTCAAGACTGTGTCTAAAGTTCTTCAAGCAGGTTTCTGGTGGCCTACAATGTTCAGAGACGCTCATTCTTTCATCACTCAGTGTGATGTTTGTCAAAGGAGAGGGAAAATCAGCAAGAAGCATGAGATGCCTCAGAATTTCATTCTGGAAGTTGAGGTTTTCGATTGCTGGGGTATAGATTTCATGGGTCCTTTTCCCTCGTCCTATGGAAATAAATTCATTCTGGTTGCTGTGGACTATGTGTCTAAATGGGTCGAAGCAATAGCTAGTCCAACAAATGATTCTTCGGTGGTCCTTAAGCTGTTTAAGACCATCATATTTCCCAGATTTGGAGTGCCTCGTATAGTGATAAGTGATGGAGGATCTCATTTCATCAATAAGGTCTTCGAAAAGCTGCTGAAGAAGCATGGAGTTCATCATCGAGTCGCTACTCCTTATCACCCTCAGACTAGTGGACAAGTAGAAGTTTCTAACAGACAGATCAAAGAGATCCTTGAGAAGACAGTTGGAAAGACAAGGAAGGATTGGGCAGCAAAGTTGGATGATGCATTATGGGCTTACAGGACAGCATTCAAGACACCACTTGGGACCACTCCATTCCATCTGCTATATGGAAAAGCATGTCATCTGCCTGTGGAACTTGAGCATAAAGCAGCGTGGGCTGTAAAACAGATGAACTTTGATCTTAAGTCTGCTGCAGAAAGGAGATTAGTGCAGCTTAATGAGTTGGATGAGATTAGACATTTTGCTTATGAGAACTCAAAGCTGTACAAAGAAAGGACTAAGGCATATCATGACAAGAAGATTGTCTCCAGACAATTTGAGCCTAATGATCAGGTACTTTTATATAACTCTCGTCTGCATTTGTTTCCAGGAAAGCTGAAATCAAGGTGGTCTGGCCCTTTCACAATCAAAGCGGTGCGCCCGTATGGAGCTGTGGTTCTAACTGGTAAGGATGGTATTGAATTCACTGTGAATGGACAGAGGGTGAAACATTATTGGGCGAAAGCCGAGATTCCAGAAGGTCAGATTTTGCCTCTGGATGATGCACCCTCTACCTAGATCAGCTGAAACGTCAAGCTATTGACGTTAAAAGAGCGCTGAGTGGGAGGCAACCCACTGTTTTCGTTTTTGCATTTTGATTTTAGTATTTTTTCTAGATTTTACGTTTTTGTTTCTGTTTGGTGAGTTTTTGGTTGCAGGGTTCGTGAAAATCGCATTGCGTCGATCGACACACGTTTGTGTCGATCGTTACAACAGAAATCGCATAGCAACGGTCGGTGCACCTAGTGCAACGATCGATGCCTGACTGCGACAGAGGTAAAACCCGAGAGAACTAACCATTCAACTATTTTAATTTTTCTTTTCTTTAACCAATCCCTTGCTTGACACTACTGGGGACAGTGTGTTTTAAGTGTGGGGGAGGTTCTACTAATTAGTTTCTTTTGTTTTCTTAGAGTCATTTAAATTTTTCAAAATTTGTTTTTCGAGTCAAAATTGGTTTAAGTAGGAAACAATGATTTTTGGAGGAGATTAGCATCATTTGCAGGAACTTAAGTGACCATTGGGATGAAGCTGCAGATCTATCTATGACTATTAGAAAACCCCATCACAGATCAGCCTACTAAGGACACCCATATCACTTCAGGTATCAGAGGATCCTTTACTGACTTCACCTTAATACTGACTTTAATTTTTCTCACCTAAGGGCTTGGTATGCTTTATGTCGGACTCCCTTGTTAGTTCTGACACAGCCTGTAAACCTGTCCTATTTAGTCCCTTTCTCCCCTTCTGTAAAGTAAAAAAAAAAAAAATATAATAAACTGAGGATGAGTTAGTAACTCCGAAGTGGTCATGGGAATAGTAGCAAACACTATTATCTCTCATGTGATCCATGGAATGTGTCCAAAGTACACCCCATAACGGGAAGAACACTGATAAAAAAAATAAAATGATACCCAGTGGGGAAAAATCAGTTGTTAAAGAAGGGAAAGAGAAGAAAGGGACTAGAGAAAGATAGTATGGTGGTCTAGAGCTGGCAAGGTAAGAATCCATGTGCCTTTAGATCGATACTCCTTAGGTGAGACCGCACTTAAATACTTGCAGAAGTCAGTAGGGAGAATTTGAATGCTTGAATGTGATTGTGGCGTTTACTTAGGACAGTTGCTAAGTGTGGGGGAAGTACATGTTGGTCTTGATGTCTGTAGATTGATTCTTTCATGTGGATTACTAAGGGGAATCTGAATGCTGCTGCTTCTATGACAAAATGAGTTTCTGAAGAGTTTTCAAACCTCTTCACTGCATTTTAGTTCTCTGTTTTGCTTGAGGGCAAGCAAAGGCTAAGTGTGGGGGAGTTGATATATCATGGTTTTTACCCACTTTATACCATGATATAGTTGTGTTTTTAGAGTCTTTTGTATTAGTTTAGAGTCTTTTACAGGTTAAATCAGGTTTGGAGTTAATTGGAGATATATGGAGCATTTTGGGCATTTTGGGACGTTTTGGCCGAGAGCTTTATTCACTGTTCGATTATTTGATGTTGCATCGATCGACACGCATTGTGCATCGGTCGATGCAGTCGCGAGATGGGCCGTACGCGTCGGCGTAACCAGTATTGAAGATTTGCAAAGAAGCCCAAGATACTTTCAGTATTTACACAGAAGCCCCAGCCGAGATTATGCCTATATATACTAGTTTTTGGCTTTTATTTTAGACACGCTTTCATACTTAGAGCTAAGAGATTTTTAGAGATTTTTGGGGCTGATCTATTTTCCTTGTATTCATTTATCTTGGAGAAGATTTCGAACCCCTTTGATATTTTAATTTCTTATATGCAATCTATTTATTCTATGATTATGTTTTCATCAATCATGTCTGAGTAGATCCATAGTTGAGTTTAGGGTTTCTCACTAGGGTTTGATGACTTGCTAGATTTGTTTAATTCAGTTAGGATTCATATGATTAGAATGTTCTTCAAACTAAATTGTGCTTAAAGCTAGTTCTAACCTGATCAATTAGAATCTAGATCCTAGGTTACTAAATACGTCACGAGAGTGGGGTTTAGGAATCTGAACTATTTAGGTTGAGCAATTGAATTATTCGCAAAGAGATTTGGTTTAGTTTAATTGTGAACATATCGAACTTGAACTTAATGCTTGTTTAATCTGTTAGTAATTGCAAAGAGATTTGGGTTACTGCACTTAGGCATAGAGAATTCTCGCAAAGAGATTTGGTTAATTCTATTTCCGTGATTCGAGTTCTAGAACTGAGTTTAATTTGATCCTGACTGATTAACTTGTCTGCTTGTCTGATTTCCTGAGAATACCCTAGGCTTGACGCTTTTAGTTTATTGCTTACAAACCGATTTCCTGCTACTGTTTACTTTCTTGCACCGCAATTCATTACAATCACTACTTGCTTATTTCTAGTATTTATTCCTACAGTTTGATCCTCTTGAGACCAAGTGTCCCTGTGGATTCGATAACCCTATATACTACATTGACTATACTGTGCACTTGCAGTTTTAGAATAGGGTAAAACTTAGAACCTATCATCCAGTGAACAGAATTCATATCTCAAATGATTTATAATCAAATGAGTCCAAAACTATGGAACTTCTGAATTCGCTTCACTCTATATGGTTAAACGACTATGCCAAGGAAAAGTCGAGTTCGAGTCATCAGACTCAAACCTTCAATATTTGTGTTATATTCAAACTCACGCTGGTTTAAGATATAAAACCCATTCCAAATGGGGTGCTACCATATGATATTTCATTAAGATCTAAAAAACAAAACTTGTCTTTTATCAAAATGAAAAACATCCAAATTCTTTACAAGAAAATGAAAGACATCTCTGCACAAGGCAGATACATAGTAGCAATTACTTAATTTCTAAAACCAAGTATGAAAAGCTCCTACAAGTGGAGAATCTCTACGGCTCATGCAGCAACCATTGCTTCATACCAGACACGCAGTTCCACTTGTCCTTTCTTCAACGTTCTACCGTTGCTTAGGTCCTGCATATTTCCAAAATATCAGTACCACAACTAGTATCCAATACAAACGTAGAACTTGAAGTAATAACACAATACCTGAAGAAGAAGTACCATACATCTCCTTCATCTCTTGTGAATCTTCCAATAACTTAATGCAATCTCTCTTCCAATGCCCTGACTCATCGCAGTAGAAGCATTTCCTAACACCAGATGGGCCTGACTTGGGCTTATAAGATGACACAGGCTTATCCTGATTCCAAATCTGGACGGCCCTGCCTCTACCCTTGGCAACACAAGATTTCTCAAATCTTTTACCCTTTATGATGTCTTGCTCTGCTGTTTTGAGCATGCCATGCAGCTCAGTCAACGTCTTCGTCAAGTTATTCTTGATATAGCTTTTGATAAACTTATCATAACTAGACGGCAGTGATTGCAGAATGATGTCAGTGGCCAACTCTAAGCTGACAGGACATTCCAGTTTCCCCAGGTTATCAATGTAACCCATCATTTTAATGACATGAGGACTCACTGGAGCATCCTCTGGTAGCTTGCACCCAGTGAGAGACTTCACCATCTGGAATCTCTCAACTCGTGCCAGATCCTGAAACTTCAGTTTCAGGCTGGTGATCATCTCTATTGGCGACTCCATGTTCTCATACTGACTTTTCAAGTCCGAGTTCATGGTAGCCAATATCAGACCACGCACATCTACCGCATCAATATAATGCTTATTCCAAGCATCATATACTGCATTCGAGCGATTGGTCCCAAGCCTTTATGGAAGAGCTTTCTCAAGAACATAGTCCTTGCTCTCCTGCTTGAGAATTAATCTCAAATTCCGATACCAATCCAGGAAGTTGGATCCATTTAACCTGTCCTTCTCAAGGACGGATCGCAACGAGAAAGTAGTCATAGACATAAGCTGAAATCCAAGAAAACAAAGATTTAGTTATGTATATGATGAGAAATCTTATCTAATAAGAAAACTCACATTATATTCAAACAATGTTTCCTCTATGAATATAATGATCCAAGATCCATACTTCACCAAAATCTGAGTGGGCGACTCGCCATCACCCAAAATTCAGTTATCTAGGTAAGCAAATCATTGCTAATTGTACCCAGTACAACTCTTGGTCGCAGATAAGACAATCCATGTCTCATCTACTCTAACGTCTCTGGGCCCAGAACTTCTGATAGTCCAGTCAAGTAAACCAATCTCTTCTGTCTTGTGATCATTGACAGTCGCACTGCGAGTCTATCAATGATCATCTGCCTCGCTCAGGTCACTGTGGATACAAAGGACTCCAAGACTATCCAACAATGAACTGAGTCTTGACAGTAGACGAGATTGGGCAAGACATCAAGGTCACTTGATGTTTAGTTTGAGGAAACTAAAACCAAAAGTTTAGCAAATCAATCTCTTAGGTCATGTTATTGTTGATGTTTAGCACTGCATATCCATCAACATAACTACCTGTCTTACTCACGTAATTGTGGACACCAAGCTCTTGGCTAGACTATCACACAACGAAATGAGTCTTGACAGTTGACCATAGATCAAGGTTTAGGTCGAGTTTGGTTTCTGCAAATTCAAGGTTCAATAACCAGAATTCGAGCACTGTATCGATCGACGCAGGCTATGTCTGTCGATCGACACCACCAAACAAAACTGGACTTCAATAACCGGTTAATCCAATTAACCCGGTTCATCGAACCGGTCATGTCGATCGACACAACCCGTGTGTGACGGTCGACATAGACCTTATCCGAAAACAGTTTTGATAACCGGTCCAATCCAATTGAACCGACTTATCAGATCAAACTGATCTTAACCATTCAAATTGGTTTATATTAATTGCGATGATCAGTTCAATCCAATTGAACCAATTCATCCAATTTAAGCTGTTTTAATCAGTTTCATCTAATTGCGATAACCGATCCAATTCAATTGAGTCGACTTATCCAATCAAACCGATTCAACTCATCGGTTCATTCTAATTGAGATAATCAGTTCAATCCAATTGAACCAATTCATCCAATTTAAACCGATCTGCTCGGACTTAACCAAGCATGATAACCGGTCCAATCCAATTGAACCAGTTAACCATTCGCTAGGTATGTGTCGACCGACACTAACCTGTGTCGATCGACACTGGACCGAATCTGTTCTGTGTCGACCGACACTCAACCTGTGTCGATCGACACAGTAGGCTTTCGGTTTTTCTTCGCGAAAAACCCTAGCCGCCGATTCTGTCGAATTCGCCACTCTGTGTCGACCGACACACCTAGTGTGTCGATCGACACTGTGCGAAATCACAGATTCGATTTTGATCGAAAGAGATCTAACCTGTTCTAAACAAACAACCTAGTTTGTGAATCTAAATCATCAAATTCGATCAAACAGGTTTGATTCAATGATAAAACCCTAAGGCTCTGATACCACTGATGGAACTTCGAGCCAATTCTACCGGATTCAGAATTGCTGTCAGGTTCCAAATAGCCTAGGATCTAGGGCCTAGTTAATTGAATCTGGATCTGATCTCGTGTTTACCTGGAGATTGGCAGCGGAAGATGGTCAGATAAACGAGATCTCTGGAGCGCCTCAGATGCTGCGCCTCCACTGCAGTCCACACGCACACAAGCTGGAATCCGCCGGGATGCTAGTACCGGGAATCGGATCTCCTGGGAACTGAGTTTCTAGAAGTTTCTGTGTTTTTCTCTCTGAGAAAAACTGTCTGGGCGGCTCTCTCTCTTCTAGGTCGAATTATAAGATCACTTATATACGACCTCAACGTAAACCAAAACACCAGTTTCGGTTTCGGCCTTGTGTCGACCGACACACTTAGTGGTGTCGATCGACACACATCTTGTGTCGACCGACGCACCCAATGGTGTCGATCGACACACCTCATTAAAACTCATATTCGATGTGTATCCAATACACATCGACCAGACCATATGCCAATGATCAATCCCTTATGAACTATGTCCAACTTGCTTAGGTGTGTGACCCTGTAGGTTCACGCGATACTGGAAATGAGTTACAACTCATTTGTCATAAGCGGTTTCTAGCAAAACATTATGACTACTCAGTATCACAAGAATTATCCGATCTCGACAATACAACTATCTCTAGAGTGAGTACAAAGTGATTTCAGGACATAATCCCAACACTTTGATCGATAATCCTTAGGTGAGACTGCACTTAATAGCTTATAGAAGTCAGTAGGGTAAATTTGAATTGCTTTGGATTGATTGTGGAGTTTACTCAGGACAGTTGCTAAGTGTGGGGGAAGTATATGTTGGTCTTGATGTCTTGCAGGTGATTCTTTCAGTGGCTTACTAAGGGGAATCTGAGTGTTATTGCTTCTAGGATGAAAAGAGTTTCTGAAAGTTTTCAAACCTCTTCACCATGTTTTAGTTCTCTGTTTTACTTGAGGGTAAGCAAAGGCTAAGTGTGGGGGAGTTGATATATACCGGTTTTAAGACCATGATATAAGTATGTTTTAGAGTCTTTTGGTGTTTCTTTAGAGTCTTTTACAGGTATTATTAGATATATGCACGTTTGGAGCGGATTTGGTGATTATGGAACTTTTTGAAGCATTTTGGAGTTTTGACCCGAGAGATGGAGTTCACTGTCCAAAACAGAGGATTGCATCGATCGACACACATTGTGCATCGATCGACACACATGCGAGATGGGCTTATCTTCGGCGGTTTAATGAAGTTTGGATATTGCACTTTGGCCCAGAAGTTTTCAATAATTACAAAGAAGCCCCAGCCGTGATTATGCCTTTATAATTAGGTTTTTGGTGTTTAATTTGATATACGCTTTCATACTTTGAGCATAGAGATTTTAGAGCTTTTGGGGCTGATCTATCCTGTACTGCTTCCTGCTTTTGGAGAAGATTTCGAACCCCTTTAATCTTTACTCTTTATTTATGCAATTTACTTATTCTATGATTTGTGTTTCATTAATCATGTATGAGTAGATTCATAGTTAGGTTTAGGAATTCTCATTAAAGATTTTATGACTTTCTAGATATAATTAATCAGTTAGGATTCATAACTTAATTGTTCTTCAACCTTAATTGTGCTTAATACTAGTTTCTAACCTGATCACTTAGAATCTAGACTTTAGGTTGCTAAATTGACACGAAAGTGTGATTTAGAATATGAACTATTTAGGTTGAGCAATTGAATTACTCACAAAGAAATTTGGTTTAATTGAATTGTGAACATATCGAACCTGCACTTAAGGCTAGTTTAATCTGTTAGGAATTACAAAGAAATTTGGGTTTCTGCTATTAGACTTAGAGAATTCTCGCAACGAAAGTTGGTTAGTTCTATATCTGTGTTTGAGTTCTAGAACCGGACTTAATTTGATCCTGACTGATAATTTGTCTGCTTGTCTGATTTTCTGAGAACTCCCTAGACTTAGCGCTTTTAGTTAATTGCTTTCAAAACCACTCCTGCTATTGATTTACTTTCTTGCTTTGCTTATTTAGTTTCTAATTGACTTCACCTAGTTTAACCTGATAATTCTATAATCTATCATAAGGTCTAGAGTCCCTGTAGATTTCGATATTCTATATATTACTGATCGTCTGTGCACTTGCAGTGTAGATCTAGGAATTAAAACCTGATTGTATCACTCATCAATCCGGGACCGGTTACCTCACCTTGGTTAGCAAGAATTCTTTTAGTCAGAGGCTATAAGTCTAAGTTCGATTCTGGTCCAGGTAAGGAGGACTATGGTAATAAAAAGACAGGAATAAATTATGTTTATCACAAATACTTTGTTCCCGGAACATTAAAAATATGAAGTACGCAATCACACAATCTAATCTTCTACCTAATCTCTTCCATAGCTTTCGTTTGAGTAATTTGCATTTCATTTTCAAAATGGACCAATCTTATCTATCCACTTCTGCTTGGACATTTCCCTGAAATATGAGCCCATGACTTTTAGTCTCAAAGGAAGTCTACCAGAAATATTACAAACTTTTTCTGCTAAGATCCTCTGAAACCATCTTTAGGGAACCTTTGACCAAAAGCAGCCATACAAGAGATTTGCAAAGCTTTATAATCTGATGGCAAAGCCACTCTATTGATGTAACCGATCCTATGTGCTTCAAAAACGTTTCTATCTTTTGCCACGATGATAATTCGGCTTCAAGGACCAAACCACGAAATTTCTTTCATCATCGTCGGTATATCTCATCAATCGAATGACAACCGGTGTTATCAAAAGCAATCACCGTATCAGAAATTGTTTCAGGTGGAGCCGAATTATGAGAAACTGCGAGTGTTTGGATGTCAGTGTTTTCTTTGGTTGCGTCCATATATATGACACAAACAGGATGATAGGTCCACGAGGTGTGTCTTCCTTGGATACTCCTCAATCCATGGAGCATACTATTATCTTGATCCTTCGACGGGAATACTGTATACATCTCGTCATGTTTAATTTCAAGAACATATTGTTTCCTTCAAAGAAATGCAATCAACGACACAAATCTAGGAAGTTATGCCGAACACAGAACTCCTTACCTCTGGAGTTTCTGCTGTCCTTGTGGTCACGACTCACGACAGCGCCTTTGCCTGCAACAGACGGACCCCCGTGATAGGTTGTTGGGAATGTCCTGAAATCTACCGTACTATCTCTAGAAAGTATGATAAGTGTCGAGATCAGACATAAGTCATAAATACTGGGTGATCATGATGGCTTGCTAGAGTCCGCTCTTGATCTATAAGTTTAGGACTTATTACCAGTATTGTATGATCCCGAAGGGTCACACACCATAGCTAACGGGAAAGTTAAATGGAATTAATACGGTAAGATGCAATGGCATTTACTGTATTGGATCAGAGAATTGGGCCAGACAAAATGCAGGCTTTTGTCTGATTTGTGTCTTGGGCCCAAATAACAAATGAGCCATTAGTCATTAGACTTGGGCCCATTAGAGAGTTAATTAGGATGAAGAAATCGAAACCCTAAGCTAAGGGCTTGCGATTTTTCTCTCCTTGTAGCCGCGAGCTCATCCCTCTCTCTAACCTCTCTCTCTGATCATCCATCTCTTTGGTCTAGCAGCCATCCCTTGCTTGTAAGAGTGTGGATACTCAAGGAGGAATAGGTGATTCATCTGTTCTAGACTGATCTTGTCATTACCATCAATCCGCTGTGCAATCAATAGGTAATGTTACAGGTTTGGTTTTATGATTCGTTTTGCAAGAACCTAGATCTGTTAAGATTATGTGTTAGGTTGTAATACGAGAATTAAACCTTGAAAAACACCATAATCCTTCAGTGGTATCAGAGCCTAGGTTTTTAGGTTTCTTGTAAAATTGGATCATAGGTTGTTTAATAGTTTTTGAATCAATTGAGAATTAAAATTGATTAAAGTTATTAAAACCTAATCGCATAATCAATAGTGGTCGCGGATCATGTGTTTGGTTGCGATTTCTTGCTTTGCAAGATTGAAACCCTAATTGGTCTCGGTAACACACATGCCGAGTGATGCTGATCGAGTGATCGAGTGATCGAGTGGTCGTGTGATGCCGAGAGAGGGACCGCGTGAGGAGTTGGCCGAGATCGATCTCGCGATCGTGAGGCTGGCTCCGATCGCGTGTGCCGTGTGATGCCGAGAGCTATGGACGATCATCCTCACGATCATGAGATCATGGATTGATCGATGATCGATCGTGATGGAAGGATGGATCGGCCGAGACTCGCGTGATCGTGAATAGCCGAGATCGATCATTCGATCGTGAGGCCGTGTACGGATCATGCGTGTTGGGCCGAGTTGGATCATGGATCCGATCGTTTGGCCCGTTAAAATTTTACGTCCCGCGAATAGTCAATCGGTTAAACCGAGCTTCGCGGTTCGTTGCCCAAAACCACACCGATTTAACCGGTCCATTTAATTGGCGGTTAATTGTGTGTTTAAAGCCTTAAACCGCAAGTTAAATCAAATTGGCTAAAACACTAGGTGTTCTTCCCGGTTTTGGATTTAACTGAACCGATCCAATTTAATTGGTGGTTCAAGCGGTTAACCCGAATCGCGGTTTGCTGGAAATTATTTAATACAATTGGTATTATTTAATTTCTGGTTAAACCGGATTGAAATTCAAAAAATTGAATTTTAACCTAAACCGAAGGCTGGTCTAAGTTTGATTTGGTTGGACCAAATAATTTAGAGCTGGTCTGGTTTAGTAAATAACCGATGGTTTTGATAGTTAATTTGGTCTTGGACCAGAATTAATAAACCGGATCGGTTATGTCAAATTATTGGGCCAGCTGGAATTCTATGGTCTTGGGCCAAGAATTGGGCCTATAATTTGTGACTCAACCCAAAATATTTAATAAAATATTAAATTAGAAATTTCTATTTTTAGTATATTTCTAAATTTAGAAAGTTTCTAAAATAAGAAAGTTTCCCAAAATAGTAATCTTCTATTTTTGGAAATAAAACTTAAAAATCCTCAAAAACAATATCAAGCTTGGATGTCTTTCCAATCTTGTCAGCTACTTAACGCTTATTCGATTACAGATATGGCTTACAGTGTGAGGTGTCTGTTTTCGCATAAGTAAAGTAGTATATAGTCACTAATTTCATTGGGAGTCCCAGACTTTAGTGATTATTTGACTGTAAGAGATTGGTTTCCTTGACTGGGCTATCGGGAGTCCCGGGCCTTGAGACATCTGGTGAATTTGGGCCTCGGGTCCAATTCACAACCGAGAGTTATATGAGATATAACTAGCTGTGTGCATGCTTACCAAGTAAAGCTAATTCCGGGTGACGGCCAGTGGCCCACTTTGGATTTAGCTGAACATGGGTCTCGGAATCATTGCATTCTTATGAGGTTAAACAAAGAAATTTTGAATGCAATGCGAGTTTTCTTATAAGTTGTTAAGATTGCTCTTTTATGAACTTAATAACTAAATCTATATTGTCTCATATTTTCAGCTATGTCAAGCACAACAACACAAAACACTTTCTCGATCCGGTCTGCCCTTGAGAAGGACAAACTGAACGGATCAAACTTCCTGAACTGGTCCAGGAACCTGAGACTTGTGCTCAGGCAGGAGAAGAAGGCTTATGTCCTTGAAAGAGCTCTCTCTCCTAGACCTGCGAATAATGCCGCACAAGCTGTGAAGAATGCTTGGGATACGCATTCTTCAGATGCTAATGACGTGATTTGCCTGATGTTGGCGACAATGGCTCCCGAACTGCAGATGCAGTGGGAAGGCCTGACTTGTCCCATGGAGCTGATGGCAAATCTGAAAGCGTTGTTTCAGGAGCAGGCTCGTACAGAGAGATTCCAAACTGTTAAGAATCTCTTGGACTGTAAAATGGCTAAGGATGCAGCAGTGAGTCCACATGTTCTGAAAATGATGGGTTATCTCGATCATTTGACTAGGCTCGACTGTCCTATAAGCCAAGAGCTTGCTTGTGATATCGTTCTGCAGTCTCTTACTCCTGCATATGACCAGTTCATTTTGAACTATAATATGCATGGGTTGATAAAGACGTTGCCTGAGCTACATGGTATGCTCAAGACTGCAGAACCGAATCTGAAGAAGACCAAGGAGTCGTCTGTACTCATGGTTCAGAAGGGCAAGGGTTTCAAGAAATCCGCTGCAGACAAGGGAAAGGGCAAGGTAGTCAGCAATGAAAAGGCCAAGCCCAAGCCCGTGTCTAAAGCTGGGCCTTCTGATATCTGCCACTTTTGCAAAGAGGCAGGGCATTACCGCAGGGACTGTAAGAAATACCAGGAAAGTCTGAAGAAGAAGAAGTCCTTGGAGACTAAATCTTCAGGTATTTTTGTTATTGAAGTAAATACTACTACTTTTGATAATACCACTTGGGTATTAGATACTGGATGTGGGGCTCATATTTGTACTAATATGCAGGCGCTCAGCAACAGTAGAAGGTTGAAGCAAGGGCAAGTAGAGTTGCGGGTTGGCAATGGAGCGAAGGTTCCAGCACTGGCCGTTGGCACTTACTTGTTGTCTTTACCTTCTGGATTGATTTTAGAACTTGAGAATTGTTATTTTGTACCTGCTATAAGCAGAAATATCATTTCAGTTTCATTGTTGGATTTGCAAGGATTTGATTTTTCTATTAAGAATAAATTGTGTTCCTTTAATCTCAATGATATGTTCTATGGCTGTGCCCCTCTTATAAATGGGCTGTACATGCTGGATCAATCTGCTCCAGTATATAACATAAATACAAAACGGTTCAAATCTAACGAAGAAAATGAAACGTTTCTCTGGCATTGTCGTTTGGGGCACATTAGTGAGAAACGCGTCAAGAGGCTCCATTCAAATGGACTCTTGGGCTCATTTGACTTTGAGTCTTGTGAGCAATGCGAATCTTGCCTAATGGGCAAAATGACACGGGCCCCTTTCAATAAACCCACAGAAAGGGCCAGTGAACTATTGGGCCTGATACATACTGACGTGTGTGGCCCAATGTCCACAAGTGCTAGAGAAAACTTTCAGTACTTCATTACATTCACTGATGATTTCAGTAGATATGGATATGTCTACTTGATGAAACATAAGTCGGAAACCTTTGAAAAGTTCAAAGAATTCCAGAATGAAGTACAGAACCAGCTTGGTAAAAGTATTAAGGCTCTTCGGTCGGACCGAGGAGGAGAATACTTGAGCCAGGAATTCCGTGATCATCTGAGTGAGTGTGGGATCATCTCCCAACTCACACCTCCTGGAACACCTCAGTGGAATGGTGTGTCTGAGAGAAGGAATCGGACATTGTTAGATATGGTCTGATCCATGATGAGTCACACAGACCTTCCTATATCCCTTTGGGGATATGCTTTGCTCACCGCAACGTTCACACTGAACAGAGTGCCATCAAAGGCAGTAGCAAAGACACCATATGAGATATGGACTGGAAAATCTCCAGCAATGTCTTTTCTCAGAATTTGGGGTTGTGAAGCCTATGTCAAAAGATTAATCTCAGACAAGCTTACACCAAAATCTGACAAATGCTACTTCATTGGTTATCCTAGGGATACCAAGGCTTATTACTTCTATCTGCGATCCGAGAACAAAATCTTTGTTGCTCGGGATTGTACTTTTCTTGAAAGAGAGTTTCTCTCTAGAAAAGATAGTGGGAGTAAGGTACAACTTGATGAAATTCAAGAAGGACAGGAACCTGTTCAACCTAATGAGGAAGAACAGCAGGATGAATTACATGAAGTTGTAATAGAACCTGAACCTGCAGTACCTGAAGTTCGAAGATCCGGAAGGATCCGTCAGGAACCTGATAGATATCAGGGATTCCTTGTGACTAATTGCCATGATCTTTTGATCATTGACGGTGATGAACCCTCGAACTTTGCAGAAGCCATGATGGGCCCTGACTCCTTAAAGTGGCGTGAAGCCACAGAATCCGAGATGGACTCCATGTCTACTAACCGAGTGTTTTCACTGGTTGATTTACCTGCTGGTGCAAAAGCCATCGAGTGTAAATGGATCTTCAAGAAGAAGATTGACATGGATGGAAATGTCCAGATTTACAAGGCCAGGTTGGTGGCAAAAGGTTTCAAGCAAATTCATGGTATAGACTATGATGAAACCTATTCACCAGTGGCCATGATGAAATCAATTCGGATTCTCCTAGCAACTGCCGCTTATTATGATTATGAGATTTGGCAGATGGATGTGAAAACCGCCTTCCTGAATGGAATCTTGGAGGAGGATGTGTATATGACACAACCTGACGGTTACATTGATCCTAAGAATGCTGGGAAAGTATGCAAGCTTCACAAATCCATTTATGGATTGAAGCAAGCATCGAGGAGTTGGAATCTTCGTTTTGATGAAGCAATAAAGAACTTTGACTTCATCAGAAACCAAGAGGAACAATGTGTGTATAAGAAAACTAGTGGGAGCAAAGTGGCGTTTCTTATCTTATATGTCGATGACATATTGCTTCTTGGAAATGATATTCCAATGCTGAAGTCTGTGAAAGACTGGCTGGGAAGTTGTTTTTCCATGAAGGACATGGGTGAAGCCGCGTATGTTCTTGGAATCCGAATCTTTAGAGACAGATCTAAAAAGCTGATTGGACTTTGTCAAGATGCTTATATAGATAAAGTCCTGCATCGATTCGGAATGGATAAATCCAAGAAGGGGTTCACGCCAATGATACATGGTGCTTCACTAAGCAAGGATCAGTGTCCTAAGACACCTGATGAGCTTAAGCGCATGAGTAGGATTCCTTATGCTTCGGCTATAGGATCTATCATGTATGCCATGATCTGTACTCGTCCTGATGTTGCTTATGCACTAAGCATGACGAGTAGGTACCAGTCTAGTCCAGGTGAGAGTCACTGGATTGCCGTAAAGAATATCCTGAAGTATTTGAGAAATACTAAGGATAAGTTCTTGGTTTACGGAGGAAGTGAAGTGCTTGAAATCAGTGGATTCACGGATGCAAGTTTTCAGACAGATAAAGATGATTTCCGGTCACAGTCTGGTTACATCTTCTGTCTGAATGGCGGTGCAGTAAGTTGGAAGAGTTCCAAGCAGAGCACCGTGGCAGATTCCACAACTGAAGCTGAATACATCGCTGCTTCGGAAGCTGCGAAGGAAGGGGTTTGGATAAGGAACTTCTTGATTGAACTCGGTGTATTCCCAAATGCCACTGAGCCTCTAGCACTGTATTGTGACAACAATGGTGCAATTGCTCAAGCCAAGGAACCGAGACATCATCAGAAATCCAAACACATTATGAGAAGGTATCACCTGATTCGTGATATAGTGAATAGAGGTGAAGTGATGGTCAGCAGAGTTCCCACTGAAGAGAACGTGGCTGACCCGTTAACAAAGCCACTCCCGAGACCTAAGCACGAGTTGCATACTGCTGCTGTAGGAATTAGAGATATTCAAATGTAATCTCTTTTTGAGTGGGAGTTGTGAGGGCTTTTGTTTTAGTTATTTTGATTGGTTCATGTAAACATTTTAAATGTTAATGAAATTTTATTTCTGGATTATTTTTAACTGTGATATAAAATAATCGTTCCAAAATGATTCATGTCATTATATATGGGTCATCGAAGTACATGAGTTGACTTGATCCTGAAACCCCATATTAAACGAAGTGACATAAATCATAGTGTCCATAGTCGAAGGTTGTTGAAATTGGAACACCAACAACCTGTTGAGACTAGATTGTGTTGAGACTTATGACCAAGTTTCGAGGGGTCATAGATGCGCGGCATCAAAGTCGACACATAGGTATATGTAGGGGAACATATGACCGGACATGGCCCGCTGATGAGAACTCTACAAGATATTAATATCTGTGTCATAAGAGGTTCTCATATACGACTATAGAGTATAGTCCTTAGACCTCAGTTCGCATGCATGTGGCTGCACATGGAGTAATACGCTTTGATCATTGTCTAACGCTGTTTCGTAACTGGGAGCTATACGGACCTTGGTTGGGTGTATTATGAATTGTGTGGTTCATAGTGATGGAACAAGATGGGATTTGTCCCTGCCGTTTAACGGAGGTAATATCTCTAGGCCAATCGGAGATTTGATAGCTGGTAAGAGAATGGCCATTCCCAAACGGACTTGCCCAAGTCGTTTGCATTGTCAGTATCAAATCTGGTCCGATAAACATGGTCTGGCTATATAAGGATGACACACATCTTGCCTTATGCCAGATCGAGATATTAAGACAAAAGGACTAGGGAATGTAGGATTCTAGTACAATCGGGAGATTGTTGGGAATGTCCTGTGTAGGATTCCAGTACAAGTGGGAGATTGTTGGGAATGTCCTGAAATCTACCGTACTATCTCTAGAAAGTATGATAAGTGTCGAGATCAGACATAAGTCATAAATACTGGGTGATCATGATGGCTTGCTAGAGTCCGCTCTTGATCTATAAGTTTAGGACTTATTACCAGTATTGTATGATCCCGAAGGGTCACACACCATAGCTAACGGGAAAGTTAAATGGAATTAATACGGTAAGATGCAATGGCATTTACTGTATTGGATCAGAGAATTGGGCCAGACAAAATGCAGGCTTTTGTCTGATTTGTGTCTTGGGCCCAAATAACAAATGAGCCATTAGTCATTAGACTTGGGCCCATTAGAGAGTTAATTAGGATGAAGAAATCGAAACCCTAAGCTAAGGGCTTGCGATTTTTCTCTCCTTGTAGCCGCGAGCTCATCCCTCTCTCTAACCTCTCTCTCTGATCATCCATCTCTTTGGTCTAGCAGCCATCCCTTGCTTGTAAGAGTGTGGATACTCAAGGAGGAATAGGTGATTCATCTGTTCTAGACTGATCTTGTCATTACCACCAATCCGCTGTGCAATCAATAGGTAATGTTACAAGTTTGGTTTTATGATTCGTTTTGCAAGAACCTAGATCTGTTAAGATTATGTGTTAGGTTGTAATACGAGAATTAAACCTTGAAAAACACCATAATCCTTCATAGGTTGTATAGTTTTCCCTATTCTACTGCAAGTGCACAGTTAATGCAATCGTAGTATATAAGGTATCGAATCCCACGAGGACTCTCAGTCACACAATAGATTAATAGCAGTTCAGATTAAATTAAGCGAAGCAGATTTGAAAACAGTAAACTAAATAGCCAAGTAAATCGAGTGAGTTTGTAAGCAAGAAGGCGAGGCGTTAGGTTTCAGGAGTTCTCAGGAAATCAGGAACGCAAGCAATCAATCTATCTAGATCCAATCAATAACTATTCTAGAACTCAAACACTGATATAGAATTAACCAAATTCCTTTGCGATAATTCTCTAAGTCTAAGTGCAGCAAACCAAACTTCCGTTTGCGAGAACTAACAGATTAAACTAGCATTAATTCCAAGTTTGATATGTTCACAATTAACCTGAACCAAACTTCCGTTTGCGAACAGTTTAATTGCTTATCTAAATTCTTTCTAGTTAAATTAACCAACTTCCGCTGAATTAATCAACCTAACATCATAACTCTGATTAGCTACTTCAGATTTAGCATTAAGAACAACTTAGATAAAGAACTAGCAGATATAAATCTCTACAGATTGATTTAAACTATAATTCTCTGAAATCCCTAATGAGAATCCTTCAACCTAACAGGTGATCTACTCAGACATATTCATCGAGACAGAAGATATCATAAGTAGAAAACCAAATATCATATAATCAAATAAGAACTGGGGTTCAAAATCAAGTCTCTTTCGAGATCAGGATCAGCCCCTCAACTCTCTCTCTGAGTAAAACTTAACGTAAGAAAAGCTTAGCCTAACAAGTGGCTGTAAAACCTAATTATAATCCTAAAACACGTTTTGGGGCTTCTTTGTAAATATCAGGAACTTCTGGGCAGAATTGCAATTTCATCAAACCGTCGTTTGGCCCATCTCGCTGGTGCATCGATCGATGCTGGGAATGCAACGATCGACACCTTTCTCTGTTTCGGACAGTGAACTCTATCTCTCGGCCAAATACTCCAATTAGCTCCAGAAAGTGTCTAAATCACCAAATATGCTCCAAATGTGCTTGTACCTAATAAACACCTGAAAAGACTCTAAAACATAGTAAAAGACTCGATAAATAACACATATACCATGGTTAAAAGCCATAAAATCCATGGTATATCAACTCCCCCACACTTAGCTCTTGCTTGTCCTCAAGCAAGACAAAGAACTAAATGTAGATAAGAGGTTTGAAAACTCTTCAGAAACTCATTTCATCCTAGAAGCTACAATACTCAGATTCCCCTTAGTAAACCACTGCAAGAATCAATCATAGGATATCAAGACCACAATGTACTTCCCCCACACTTAGCAACTGTCCTAGGTAAACTCCACAATCACATTCAAGCATTCAAATTCTCCCTACTGACTTCTGCAAGTATTTAAGTGCGGTCTCACCTAAGGAGTATCGATCAAAGGGCACATGGATTCTTACCTTATCAGCTCTAGACCACCATACTATCTTTCTCTAGTCCCTTTCTTCTCTTTCCCTTCTTTAACAACTGATTTTTCCCCACTGGGTATCATTTTATTTTTTTTATCAGTGTTCTTCCCGTTATGGGGTGTACTTTGGACACATTCCATGGTACACAGGATATGAGAGTTTCAGCTACCATTTCCATGACCACTTCGGAGTTACTAACTCATCCTCAGTTTATTATATTATTATTTTTTTTTTACTTTTTAGAAGAAGGGGAGAAGGGAACTAAATGGGACAGGTTTACAGGCTGTGTCAGAACTAACAAGGGAATCCGACACAAAGTATACCAAGCCCTTAGGTGAGAAAATCTAAGTCAGTATTAGGGGTGAAGTCAGTAAAGGATCCTCTGATACCTGAAGTGATGTGGGTGTTCCCAGTAGGTTGATTTGTGATGGGGTTTTCTAATAGTCATAGATAGATCCTGCAACTTCATCCTAATGGTTACTTAAGTTCCTGCAAGTCTTGTAAATCTTCTCAGAAAATCATAGTTTCTTACTTAAACAATTTTGACTCAATAAAACAAAAAAATTTGAAAAACGGACTGACTCTTAAGAAAACAGAAAACAAAAGTCAGTAGCACCTCCCCCACACTTAAGACACACTGTCCCCAGTAGTGTCCAGCGAAGGATCGGTAAAAAGAAAATAAAAAATTGTTAATGGATGTTTCAGTTCTGTCGGGTTTTACCTCTGTCGCACAAGCACCGATCGTTGCACTAAGTGCATCGACCGTTGCTGTGCGATTCTTTCGTATTGTAACGATCGACACAATGGTGTATCGATCGACGCACTGCGCTTTCACGAACAGTCAGCAAGTTAGCAGGTTAATCCGTCTGTTTTTGTCAATTTTGATCCCTGCAGGCTGAAAACACTAGAAACAGAGTAAAACTGAAGCAAAAGATGTATCGAATAAAGTACACATCATCCAAACAAAGTAGAATCCTAAAAATCAAAAGAAGAAAAGTGCAAAAGATAAGAAAAAGTCAGAATACAGAACCGAAAGTATGGAGACTACTCTCACTCGCTCACATCGTCTATCCCACCATACAATGCATCGTCATCGGCTGCCTCGGGTGCGGGATCAGTATCAGTCGGAGATCGCTGTCGACGACGGTCAGGTACGGGCTGATGGATCTGTGGTGGCCTCCTGCAGCTGCAAGTACGCATGAAGTTCCAAAGAACTCGAAACATACCATCGGATCTCTCTCTCCACTCTGCCTCAGAATATGCACCGTAAGCCATCGCAGGCTCAGGAAAGGGACCCACAATGTCGACTGGGGCAGGCGCGGGCGCAGGAGCAGGGGCAGAAGATGTCGAAGCTCGTGAGGAAGGCTCTCCCAGCGGATGAGCCATGGTCGGAATCCCACGCTGCGCAGACTCAGGAGCTGAAATCTCAATGCCTCTAATGTGTCAATCTGTGTCCATCTGGCAGCGGGAAGCTCGATACCAGTCCTCCCAGTGGTCGGATCAGTGTAAACCCAAATGCGCCCCTCCTTGAGCCAGGTAGCGCTCTGCAGATGACTGAGATCCAGGAACTCGCGAGCCGTATCACGCTCTGTGCCATGCAGAGGAATCCCACAATACTCAAAAATGGGAGTAAGTAAACTCCCTACCGTCTCTGTACCAGCTCCATCAAACGGCTTCAGCTGCAAATCAACCAAATGCTATGCGAAAATAGCTCCCAAGTTGAGACCCGCAGTCGGATCTCTCACGCCACTCTGCCTAAACTGATCTCTCAGCCCCATAAACAGCAACTCCATCTCAAGTTTGCGCATCTTGTTGGCCTCAAACTTGCAAAGCAAGCTCCAGCACAAGATACGCGAGACATATCGCAGCACCGGATGTCTCATCTGCACTACTGGCGTGGTCCTGGAGTTGTATCGACCGCTGCCAATACTCTCCCAGAATGTGCGAGCCTCCAGCGGATCCCACTCGAGTGGCATGGCTATGCGCCTCGGCGCAGTACTAAACCCGTAGATCCTGCAGAGATCAAGTAGAGGAATCCGATACCTGACTCCCCAACTCATGAAGGTGAAAGCACCACCTGTGGCGCTCCTGTGGTCGGGATCCGAGTAAACCACTCTGCAAGTGGCCAATAGCTGCCTGACCAGCTCAGGATAGAGGTCATAGTGTCGCATCGGCATTGTCCCTAGACCAATGCCTCTGCACACAGCCATCACCTGCTCATCGATCCCCAGAATCCTGCAGGTGGAGTAGTCCGCGAACTTGGTCGGCTTGATGATCATCCCACACCAACCACTGTAGAGAAGCGAGTCATACTCGTCCCATGAAGAGAGCAATGGCCGCTCTGTGAACTCAGCGGACCTTAAGAAGCATATGAGATCCTCCGGCCACTGTCTGGTCGTCGGAAATGGTGTGGCGTCCTCCCTGGGCCAAGGTAAAGCAATTGGTGGCCCATATCTATTGTACGGTGCGGGTGACTCTGATTCCCTGTTAAACCACTGAGGCGGTGGGGTGTAGTGTCTTGTTGCTGTGGATGCTGTGGCTCGCTTCTTGCGGGGTTACCTTTGAGACGCCATCTGCAAAAACAAAGTTCAAACATTCATCAAGTCTCGGCAAAATTTCACTGTGAAATCGCGAAGCGTCGACCGTTGCATCTAAGGCATCGATCGTTGCAAGGCGATTTCACGTTATCGAACATTTCCCAAAATCGCAATGCAACGACCGCTGCTCGAGAGCAACGACCGTTGCAGAGCGATTTTGCCGCAAACAATTCATCAAAATCAGTTCAAAATTGTGTTATCAACCACAAAATCAACAACAATCCATCACTAAACAACCTAAAGCATAATCATGTCAACATGCATTCATCAATTCCATCTAAAATCTCCAATTTCTAAAACCCTAAAAGTGAAATCCGAAAAATCAAAAATAGAAGTACATTACCTTGATTTCGTGAGAATTGGGTATGAGAAACAGATTGGGGATGTAAAAATAAGTGAAATAGTGCTTAGAATCAAAGAAATCGATGAAGAAATGGTGATTTTCGGTTTGGGTTCTCGGTGTGTCGACCGAAAGGAATGGGGAAGAAGAAAAGAAAAATAGGGTTTAAGGTGACTTACCTGGTCGTGGGTGCAACGATCGTTGCTTTAGGGGCAACGATCGATGCTGGTTGAACCAGATTGATTCCGGTTTGGCTCAACGTACCTTAATTTCGATTTAAACCAAATGCAACGACCGTTGCTCATGTGAGTAACGATCGACACACATCTCCAGACTTGTGTTCTGTATCTAATAACTAACAAAAACAACTAAAAACGTGAGATCCTAAGAAAAACACCAAAAATGAGAAAGAAAAATAATCAAACCTAACAGTGGGTTGCCTCCCACTCAGCGCTTGTTTTAAGTCATTAGCTTGACTTTTGGAAAGAGGTTAAACTCATGGAGGTTTCAACAGGGACTTTGAGTGTCTCTGTGAATGCCTTATCATCCATGGTGGTGTGTAAGCAGTAGCAGCATGATGTCGTCCAAGAAACGTCGGGATGAATGTAGGGTGAAATTGACACTTGGGTGTTTTAACCCTCTTTCCTGCATTCAAAACAGTGGAGTCAGAAGGTTTAGACTTAGAGGATTTATGCTTTACCTTTGGCAAAGTTTTGATGTTCGGGGCCTTTTGTTTATGAGTAGCTTTAGGCCTTGAAGATGTTAGAATAGGCTCTTGTGGAACCACCATCTTCTTGTCAACCACTACTGTGCACTGAACCTCATTTTTAGACTTAACAGGAGCTTTCGGTAATGGCAGTGGAGGTTTATAGGTTCTTTCTTTAGCAGGTCCTTGAGACATGAGTGAAACTGGTTCCCTTCGGGGTGCAACGATCGGTGCGTGTGATGCATCGATCGATGCTATCGTCTCCTCTCGTGTTTCAACTATGGTCTCGGGTTTATCCGCCTCTTGATCCATTCCAGCCATCTCAGACTCAAATTTCTCTTCTTGGCTTGGTCCCACTTCGATCTGAACTATCCAAGTCAAGAGATCCATGTCAATCTCTGTTGAGTCGGGTGCATTGAAGCTTTCAAACTCAGGCAATTCAACATCAAATTCCCCACTGTCTTCCATAAATTCCACAGCCTTAACTGCTAGATATGATCCATGATCCATCTGTATGCAATCCTGAATGGGGATGTAGCTGGCATGAGCTTCTTGAGAATCCTTCCTTGGAGTAGAACTTGAATCTTGATCCATCTGTGTGTCCAGCTGCTTCATACGAATGCTCAAGGATTCAAATTTCTCATTCAGATTAGTGTACAGGTTCTCTAGCTTCGAGCTGAAAGAAGTTGTGTTCTGCTGTTGCTTTTCAATTGATTGCTCTATCATCATCTCTAGTCTGCTCCTTTATGTAGGAGGTGCTAGATAGGAAGTGTAGTTATGGTCTCTTGATCCTTGAGCATGCCTAGAACCTTGTCTGTGTTGATGTTCCAATGTACGTCCATAAGAGTCGGTTCCAGCCATATAATGTACCTCTGCAAATTTATCAGTTTTTGCCTCTGCTCGGAACTGTCTCTCCCTAAGTAAGATGTCATGGATGTCATCTATCTTACTCTGCATCTCAGCTACTTGCCCAACCAATACATGGTAATCTGGTAAGATGGGATTTCCTTTCCCATCTATTTTCTGACCTTTTGCGTTGCATATGTGACCCTCTTGGTCTCGTAGAACGCCGTTTTCACCGCGAATTAGAATCACAGGTTCCATGGCGCGGAACCTATTGAACGTCTCAGATCTCAGCATCGCTGTTCTCGCCTTGTGTCGATCGATGCAAGGTGAGCAACGATCGATGCAGTGCGAATCCCTGCGAATCCAAAAATTAAAAACGTGAGTAAACAAGAAAATTAAAAAGAATGCTTAGTCTAAATCCTAGTACTAAATCTATAGGTGAACTCAAAGAGTCCCCGGCAACGGCGCCAAAAACTTGATAGGTTGTATAGTTTTCCCTATTCTACTGCAAGTGCACAGTTAATGCAATCGTAGTATATAAGGTATCGAATCCCACGAGGACTCTCAGTCACACAATAGATTAATAGCAGTTCAGATTAAATTAAGCGAAGCAGATTTGAAAACAGTAAACTAAATAGCCAAGTAAATCGAGTGAGTTTGTAAGCAAGAAGGCGAGGCGTTAGGTTTCAGGAGTTCTCAGGAAATCAGGAACGCAAGCAATCAATCTATCTAGATCCAATCAATAACTATTCTAGAACTCAAACACTGATATAGAATTAACCAAATTCCTTTGCGATAATTCTCTAAGTCTAAGTGCAGCAAACCAAACTTCCGTTTGCGAGAACTAACAGATTAAACTAGCATTAATTCCAAGTTTGATATGTTCACAATTAACCTGAACCAAACTTCCGTTTGCGAACAGTTTAATTGCTTATCTAAATTATTTCTAGTTAAATTAACCAACTTCCGCTGAATTAATCAACCTAACATCATAACTCTGATTAGCTACTTCAGATTTAGCATTAAGAACAACTTAGATAAAGAACTAGCAGATATAAATCTCTACAGATTGATTTAAACTATAATTCTCTGAAATCCCTAATGAGAATCCTTCAACCTAACAGGTGATCTACTCAGACATATTCATCGAGACAGAAGATATCATAAGTAGAAAACCAAATATCATATAATCAAATAAGAACTGGGGTTCAAAATCAAGTCTCTTTCGAGATCAGGATCAGCCCCTCAACTCTCTCTCTGAGTAAAACTTAACGTAAGAAAAGCTTAGCCTAACAAGTGGCTGTAAAACCTAATTATAATCCTAAAACACGTTTTGGGGCTTCTTTGTAAATATCAGGAACTTCTGGGCAGAATTGCAATTTCATCAAACCGTCGTTTGGCCCATCTCGCTGGTGCATCGATCGATGCTGGGAATGCAACGATCGACACCTTTCTCTGTTTCGGACAGTGAACTCTATCTCTCGGCCAAATACTCCAATTAGCTCCAGAAAGTGTCTAAATCACCAAATATGCTCCAAATGTGCTTGTACCTAATAAACACCTGAAAAGACTCTAAAACATAGTAAAAGACTCGATAAATAACACATATACCATGGTTAAAAGCCATAAAATCCATGGTATATCACCCCGCCACAAGATCTTCACCCTTCGTCATCGTCAATCGACCATGCTGACAGTTCTCATGTATTGTCTTCTAAAGATTCACAAACATCTTTTTCCTCTCTGCCACAATCTGAACCCACTGCTCCAATTGAAAATAAGCTGCAATCCACGACTCAGCTAACCCCACACGCAACAGATCTCACTGATCCATAACAAAATGAGTTGCATCCCACAACTCAGACTCAGCCACTAAATACTCAGCCACCCATCCACCCAGCCAGCTCAAATCCTACGAACCTAAAACCAATTGGTTATAAATGGAGTGACACATAACTCTTATATATTACTAATGATCCTTTCTAACTATCGATGTGGGACTTATGTCTCTAATACGTCCTCTCGAGATAATGACTCTTTGAGAGACACCAAATTTGGGCACGGGTTGTCGATAGTTGGACCAACTTCGGTTCAGATCGGGTTGGATTGGCGTGGATCGGATTCTGATATCATATTAAGTTATATGAGATTCCAACCTAAAACTAATTGGTGATAAGTGGAGTGACTCATATCTCTTATATATTACTAATGATCTCTTTCAATTACCAAATGTGAGACTTATGTCCTTAATCGGAACTACTTCCGATCTTTCAACGTTATCAATAATGAGAGGCTCTTTCAATTAAAAACTTCGTTATCATTTTGGTCTGATAGTAAAGAGTAGAGACATAAACTCCCCATCAGAACAAGCTGGTCTTGTGTAAAGGGATTTCATATCTTTGATATAGAGATTCACGTCAAATCTTTGAGATGCTTAAATAGTAATCTGGAAATTGTGCTCTTACCAACCCCAGGAAGAACCCAAATGCCTATCATCCTTGTAAGATCTTAGTCCCGCGTATCCAAAGATAGCAAGAACTTTAGGGTTTAATTTAGGGATTCTAAAAGAAGAATTAAAGAACACGGTGAGAATTAGGAAAGTTAGGGTTTTATGCCGGTGTTTCCGAGATGGAAGCCGGTAAGAAAGCTGTTTTAAGTCGCCGAAGAGAAATTAGGTCGAAGTCGATGCTCTAAGTCTCTCAGGCTAAATGTATTATGAAAATCATGAGTTTATTGAATAACGAGATCCATTTTTATAGGGTTACAAATTCGGTTAATAATAAGGAAAATCTAGATAAATACGAATATTTTCCTAATATCTCGGTCTCACCATGATACGGAATATTTCCATATCTTTGATGTCGATGTGTGCCGCCTTTGTTCTCTTCTTGACTAACACCTCCCGAACCCTAATGTAAGCCGGTTGTCCCGAGATGGGTTTAACCTAAGTTTTACCGCCTTGGGCTTTATACCGTCTTTCCATTCTGGGCCGACCTAAACTCATGAATATGCCTTTTAGGAAAGTGCTAATCTTGACTCCAACAATAAGCCCCCCCCCCCCAGTGTGGCGACTTGAATTCAAGTCGGCATTACGAGGAGTTAACCTATGGTTTAAGAAATGATTTTGTAGGCCCATATCTTTCATCTGATGAGCCCCTCTTTTCGGCCCATAGCTTGTCGGACCGATCCGGCTTGACTTAGACCGGTGGTAAATTGGGTAGTTAGACTTGAACCGGTGGATGCTCGAATTAACCAGACGAAACCAGAATTGATCCTTGGTTCAATCGGTCGGATAGGTGCGAGATACGAAGCGTCACCTAGGTAATTATTGCCTCGAGCTCTGCGCCGTCATTTTCACCATAAATAGCCCTCTCTCGCTTCTCATTTCTTCATTTCTGCTCAAGAGAAGAAGTCTGAAAGGTAAATTTTCTCTCTGCCGGTATTTATTTTCCGATCATTTCCGTTGTTGCTCCGCCTTAGGTATTTAGGATTCTAAATCAAAGCTCTTTTTCCGCCGCGTGTGTTCTTCACTTGTTCTTCAAAAATCATGTCTTTGATCCGTTGTTCCGAGAAGAAAGACAAGGAAATTGTTACTGTCTCATCCGCGGATTCTCCATCAAGTCGTCAAATTCCTTCATCCGATTCGTTATCTTCGAGCACTTCTTCCGACTTGAGGAACCACCCCGTTCATCGTGAAGTTGAAGAACTCCAACGTCGTCGCGAATCATCCCGTCAGACTGGTGCTGCTGATAATTCTGGCTGAGATGATTTTGTTATCCCGCAATTGCGAGATTCTGATGGAGACGAGACTGATGTCGATCAGGTTGGTTCTGATGACAATGACGACATTCCTCTTTCTGGATTACCGGGTGCTCCTAGCGAAGCGTTTGGTAATGTTTTCGAGACCTGATCTACCACGAAATCGGTCATGTCTACTCTCCAAGGTTGCGGAGCAGATCCGAAGATCAAATTCCTCATCCCCTTCCCGCTCGATCGTCCTTGGAATCCTCCAGCGGGATATATGACTCTCTATGAGTCTTACTTTATCAACACCGACACCGGGGGTTGTCGCTGCTGGTTCCCGCTGCCCGACTTGCTAGTTTTGTATTGTCATCGCCGCGAGATTGCTATTTCTCAGCTTTCAGCCGTCGCGGTTCGCCACATGGTGAGTCTTCTAGTGCTAGGTGCTGAAGCTGACATTACGATAACCGTGAATATCTTTGAGGAAATGACGTCAATCAATCCAATGAAGTCCACTAGTCCAGGGTGCTTCGCGGTAAAACTTAAAAGCGGCAACCGTGTAGTGATAGATGCGCCCAAGAAGATCAACAATTGGCAGAGATATTATTTCTTCGTTGAGTTGTCTTCGTTAGTTGTTCCTGACGACCACAGGGAACTTATCAGGACGTCTTGGAATTCGAATTTTGGTAGATGTCGTTTCATATTTTCCGTTATTCAACTGTGATAATTTACTTAATTCTCTTTTGTTATTGCAGTGCATCATCCTTTCCTCAAGCTGTATCCGGATAACTACTTCCCGATTCTTCAAGAGATCCAGTCTCTCGGTCTTTGCAAGTGGTCAGATCTTTCTCGGGATCGTATAAACAAGACGCTTCCACGAATATCCAAAGGTTCGTTTACCGCTTTGCGATAGGCGTGTTTTTGCTGGTTCTAATAATTTTTTTATTCTAGTTAAGTGGGATACCAAGGCGAAGGTTGCTCCTGAACAGCTTATAAAACCGAAAAGGATGGGAAAGGTGAAGAGAATCAACTCAATTGACTACTCCAAGGAGATCTCATCCAAGCCTTCTTCATCCGTTAAGCCGTTAAAAGAGAAGGACGCACTTTTACTAGATCAAGGCGGTAGCCGGTCTTCTGAGATTGGCGAGAAGTCGACTGCTCAAGTGGCGAACCCATCTTCCAATCTTCCGCCTAAAGTCCCGTCCAAAAAGAGGCATGCGGACGATAAGTCGGGTCAGGAGAAGTCGGCAAAGATGGCATCCAAAGGGAGCAAGCCGGCTGAAGACGCCTCTACTGAGATAGCGGCTTCTAATAAACCAGCTAAGCCGAAAAACCCGTGGAAACGATTCTACGAATTTAATGGGACTGTCGCTGATTCGTCTGGCAACCCAAAGCCCTTTGCTTCCCTCAAGGAACTCGTTTTGGTGCGACCTGAGCGCGAAGTGAAAGAGGGGGAAGTCCGCCCGTCTATTCACAATTTCGCCTATCAGTACGCAAGTGAGGTTCCATTCATCAACAATCCTCGGGCCTGCTTCGATATGCTGACATGCGTAAGAGGAAACAAGTCAGATTGGCCGGTTTTGGAAGAGTTACCTCATTCAGATGCTATCCTCAAGCTAAAACAGGCCGACGCAACCGTAAGTCTCTCTTTGTCAGATTCTGTACTTAGTTCGTGATCTAACGACTCTTTATTGTTTTTAGATGATCGCGGCCTCTAATCGCGTGGCTTTGGAAAGTTCCTGGAGTGCGAAGAAGATGGCTGACGCGGTCACCAAGCGAGATGATCTCCTTAAGAAGATCAAAGGTGAGAAGAAGGCATTGGAGGCGAATAACCTGGTCCTCGAGGGTAAGCTAAAACAGGCCGAGGAGAAGTCGAAAGACGATCTTGTCAAATTTCAATCGGAGAAAAAGAACCTGCAGAGGTCCTGTGCTGATCTGGTTCGTCAAGAGAGAGGGAGAGTTGAAGCTGCGGTTAGGGCGAAGGCGCAGACTCATTTCGACCTTTTCCAGCGCTACGTCACGGATCAAGAGGCTGTCGTTGCGTTGCAAGTTAAGCAAGCTCAGATTTCTGGGCTTAAGAAGTGTCGGATGAAGCTTAGCGAGGAGGGCATGTCGGTTCCTCAGACCGTCTTGGAGAAAGTTGCCGCTGATGAGGTTGCAGTGAATGCGGAACTAGACGAAATGGAGGTCGTGACGAAGGAAGAGCTTACGTTTGTCCTCTCACCGGTGCATCATCCCCTTCTCAATCTTTTCCATGATTCACCTCCTCCTGTTCCGAGGGATGTCGATCAGTTTGGAACCAATCGTGGAGTAATCTCGGAGGCGGTTCCTGCTGATCTTGTTCAGTCCGTTAGCTCAGAGATCGCGGCTCTGGACAACGTTTCTAAGACGCATGAGGCAATTGCCGAGAAGGTTAACGAGCCCGAGAAGTTATCAACCGGGGCTGACTAATCCCATCCTTCTTTTTATGTTGTATTTGGCTTTGTAATAACTTTTTTTTTATTTTGTAAAACTTTTATTCTTCTTTTCATGAGGAAAGTTTAAGTTATGTTTTTATTATCCAAGCCTGATCTTATATTGCGTTTAGGTCTATTCTTGACAATTTCAACCAGATAGCAAATTTTACGCGAATGAAGTCGGTCTACTCTTTATGTTCAAATTGTTTTTTGCCAAATTTAAACAGACAGCGATTTTCATTACGCGAATATAATTAAGTCGGACTACTGTATTAAACTTGTTTTTTGACAAATTCAAACAGATAGCGACTTTAATTACGCGAATATAATTAAGTCAGACTACTGTATTAAACTTGTTTTTGACATATTTAAACAATTGCGACTTTCATTACGAATATAATTAAGTCGGGCTACTGTATTAAACTTGTTTTTGACGAATTTAAACAAGTAGCGACTTTCATTACGCGAATATGATTAGGTCGGGCTACTGTATTAAACTTGTTTTTGACAAATTTGAACAAATAGCGATTTTCATTACGCGAATATAATTAAGTCGGACTACTGTATTAAACTTGTTTTTTTGACAAATTCAAACATATAGCGACTTTAATTACGCGAATATAATTAAGTCGGGCTACTGTATTAAACTTGTTTTTGACAAATTTAAACAAGTAGCGACTTTCGTTATATTTTGCCATAAGGCGGTTTGCGAGACTTATGGGTGCTCGGCTTTATTCTAAGGGCGGGCGAATGTGCGAGGCTTAAGTGCTCGACTTATTTGTCATCGCCTGCCGCGAAGAATGTGCGAGACGGATCTCGGCTTATCCTTACCACGATGTGCACCTCGTGTGCAAGGAAGACAACACCCCTGACCAGGAGGCATGATGCTAATGCGAGTCTTATTGGTTGCTCGGCTTTCTGCGAGTTACTTAGACTCGGCTTTCGCGAACTAAGGAGTTCGGCTTTCTGCGAGTTGCTTAGACTCGGCTTAGGTTTGCGAGTTAGAACTCGGCTTTTATTAGCGAGTTAAACTCGGTTTTTGTTAGTATTAAGAATTTTAACTTTTAATAAAAGGACTGACCTGATTTGGCTATTGATGAGCTTTCAACGCAGTATATAGGCTGTAAAATTAAAAAATTATTAGATTTGCGACTGTGCCGATGAAGGCTGCCTACATATCTTCCGAAGAAGAACAAGTCGCTCGTAGTTCATACATGTGGTTTTTTTTTTAGGCGCTTGGTGTAGCCGTCTTAGAAGTATTCATTCAGACTCGCCGAATTCCATGATCGCGGCAAGGCTTTGCCCTTCATTGATTCGAGCTCGTAAACTCCAGGCTTGACGACTTTCGTGACTTTGTAGGGTCCTTCCCACTTTGCACCGAGTTTGCCCGCTCTCCACTCCTTTGTATTTTAGTAGACCTTGCGCAGGACGTAGTCGTCGACTTAAAAATGTCGCTCCTTGACTCTCTGGTTGTAGTACCGAGTTGCGAGTTGCTGATAATTTTGAATCCTGAGTAGAGCTCGATCTCGTTCTTCTTCTATGGTATCAAGAGCTTGGATCAACATTTTTTCGTTGATCTCGGTATGTTGCGGCATAAGAGATCGGCAGAGAGTGTAGATGTTTGCTTCTGCTGGTACCATTGCTTCTATGCCGAAGGCCAAGGAAAACGGGGTAGCTCCAGTCGCTCGGCGAGGGGTTGTTCTATGTGACCAAAGAACCCCCATCCAACTCGTCAGCCCAGACTCCTTTTTTGCTTTCAAGTCGCTTTTTGATACCGGCAATGATAGTTTTGTTTGTGGCTTCGGCTTGTCCATTTCCTTGAGGATATCTTGGTGTCGACTTGCTAAGCTGTATATCCCACTTTTTGCAAAATCCTTCAAATAGGTTTGAGGTGAATTGCGACCCGTTGTCTGTGACGATCTCATAAGGCAGTCCGAACCGACATATGATGTATTTCCAAGCGAAGTTTTGGACTTGGACATCATGAATCGCGACATATGCTTTGGCCTCTACCCAATTTGTGAAGTAGTCGGTCATAATTAGTAAGAAACACCTTTGATTGGATAACATTAATGGTCCAACGATGTCCATAGCCCATCTCATGAATGGGTAAGCCGCGGTCGAAGTTGTAAGTAGTTCCGTGGGTCGATGTATGAATGGCGTGTGATGCTGACACTTTTCACACTTGTTGGAATAGGTCTCGCAATCGGCTATCATAGTCGGCCAATAGTGACCGTTCAGCTTGATTTTAAGAGCAAGAGACCGGCCCCCGGAGTGATTTCCGCATTCTCCTGAGTGGGTCTCTTCGAGAACCCGATGTACTTCATCTCCGTTTATGCATCTGAGAAGGATCTTGTTGGCCGAGTACTTGTAGAGGATGTCATTGTGCATAGTGTAACGTGCACTTCTGACTTTAAGTCGTCGCGCAGCCCACTTGTCTTCTGGAAGTTTTCCTTCAGTCATATATGTTCTTATCTCCTGTCGCCAATCCTCATTGTCGTCTGTTAAGAGTTCAATGAGGTCGGTGTTTTGTGCTTGAGTAACCGGACACATGTCGTCTTCGCTGTTCTGTTGGATTACGAGCGCGACATCATCAGGTTCTTCTTGGTTGCTTTCAAGAGGCGGGATTCTTGGCTCGTGAATTGTTTCTACTGGGATTCGTCGACAGAGATCGGGATTCGATGCCAGAGATGCGAGTGCATCTGCTGGGGCATTTTCTTTCCTCGGTATCTAGATGATATCAAAAATTCAAAGGAGCTGGTAAGTTCTAATGCCGCCTTTCGATAAGCCTCCATTCGCTCGTTCTTAGCTTCATACTCTCCGTTGATTTGATTCGCGACAAGCATGGAGTCGCAATGGGCCAAGAGGTGTCGTACTCCGATTTCTTTGGCTAGTCGAAGACCGGCTAAGAGAGCCTCATACTCAGTTGTGTTGTTGGATGCCGTGAAACCCAGCTTGAATGATTGCTCCATTACTTCTCCGGTTGGGGATATGAGACGTACTCCTACCCCGGCTCCTTTCTTTGACGAAGCACCGTCGACAAATAGTTTCCAGTTTTTATCTTCCACCTGAGTATTGACATCTAGTTCAGGTGATAACTCTACAAGGAAGTCGGCTAATACCTGTGATTTGGCGGTCGTCTTGTTCCTGTATTCGATGTCATACTCGCTCAGTTCCACTGCCCATTTTGCTAGGCGGCCAGATTGTCCCGGGCTATGTAAGATTTTCCGAAGAGGTTGGCTACTCAACACGGCAATCGAATGTGATTGGAAGTAAGGCCGTAATTTTCGGGCCGAGATAACTACTGCGAGAGCCAGTTTTTCCATCGCGGGATATCTGGTCTCGGCTCCATTCATCGTCTTGCTTACGTAAAAGATAGGCTTTTGTTCGCCTCGGTCCTCTCTAACTAATACACCACTGACCGCAGTTGTTGAGACTGCGATATATAGGAAGAGTGTCTCGCCATCTTCGGGTTTCGATAATATTGGCGGGTTCGATAAATAATCTTTGAGCTGGATGAAAGCTTCCTCACACTTATCGTCCCATACGAACCTTTTATTTCCTCGAAGGAGTTCATAGAAGGGCAGGCATTTGTCGGTCGAACAAGATATGAATCTGTTCAGTGCGGCTATGCGACCAGTTAGACGTTGCACTTCTCGTGTATTCTTGGGAGATGGCAAGTCGATTATGGCCGAGATTTGTTTTGGATTAGCTTCTATTCCTCTCTGGGTTACCACGTATCCGAGGAACTCTCCTGATGTCACTCCAAATGTACACTTCGTCGGGTTGAGCTTCATTCCATATCGATTGAGGATGTTAAAACATTCCTTCAGATGACCGATATGTTGAGAAGCGACCAAAGATTTAACCAACGTGTCATCTATGTAAACTTCCATTGTCGTGCCAAGCTGTCCTGCAAACATTCGGTTGACCAGTCGTTGATATGTGGCACCGGCATTCTTGAGGCCAAACGGCATGACCTTGTAGCAGTAAGTACCGCGTTCAGTGATGAATGTTGTCTTCTCCCTATCGTCCGGGTTCATGAGAATCTGATTGTATCTCGAGAATGCATCCATGAATGATAGTAACTCGTTCCCAGCTGTTGCTTCAACAAGTCGATCTATATGCGGTAGTGGGAAACTATCCTTCGGGCAGGCTTTGTTGAGATCCGTGAAGTCGACACATACTCTCCACTTTCCATTCTTCTTCTTGACAATGACTGGGTTGGCCAGCCAATCGGGATACTTCACTTCTTGGATTGAACCGGCATCGAGTAACTTCTCTACTTCATCGTTGACTGCTTTAGCCCTTTCAGGACCGATCTTACGCCTCTTTTGTTTAATCGGCTTATAAGTCAGGTCAACATTGAGCTCATGAGTCGTGATTTTCGGGTTGATACCCTTCATATCTTTGACTGACCATGCGAAGTTCGCCACATTTCGTTGTAAGAAAGCGATTAACTCCTTTTTGATATCTTCGGGTAGTTCTGCGCCAATTCCTACACATTTGTTTGCGTCTGAGTCGTCGATGATGACTTGCTGGATAAGTTCCTTCTTGGGGCCTTTTCTTCCTTGTTCTGCATTGATCATGCACGAGGGTACTCTTATCTTACGTTCTCTTGCGAAACATGACCGGCTTGCTCTCTGGCATCCTTTAACCGTTTGGATTCCCTTAGGTGTTGGGAACTTTAGACATTGGTGGTATGTCGAGGATACTGCCTTCATGCTGTATAACTATGGGGTGCCGAGAATAACATTATAGATGGTTAGTTTATCGATGACGTGAAATTTCACCATTTTATTAACTCCCCCTGCGTACACCGGCAGCTTGATTGTTCCAATCGTGTATGTCGTCTTACTTGTAAAGCCCGTGAGCGGCTTAGCCTTCTGCTTGACGTCATCCTCCTTGATCTCCATCTTCTTGAGTGTATCTAGGAAGATCAGGTCTATTGAACTTCCAGTATCAACCAGTATCCGAGACACCTGGCAGCTTCCGACGAGTAGTTCAACCACCAGTGGGTCGTTATGGAGATAATGGGTTCCATAGAGATCTTGATCAGTGACGAATACGGGGGGGTCATCAGACAGGATTGGTTGAGGAGCCTTCTGCGCTGCTAACGCCAAACGCTCGTACGTCTTGATCGATCGTACTGAATCGTTCACGGAGATTAAACCGCCCATAATCATGTTGATTCTCCGGACGGCCTTGGGAGTTTCCTCTTCATCTTCATCTTCTTCTTCTTCTTCCTGGTTGCGTTTCAAAGCTATGCTTTTGATACACCGCTGTTGTTTGCCTGGCTTGGGTGCTTGCCCGTCGACTTTCCCTTCTTCTTGCTGCCCAGATTCTCTCTTTAACCTGTCGATCGCCGCCTTAATTTCTTCATCGGAAAGTCGGGCATAGAGGGCGTTTTTGAGGTTCCAGCATTCAGCTGTATCATGTGAGGTAGCTTTATGGTATTCGCAGTACTTCTCTCCCGTGGTGAGCGCGGCTTGCTGTGCCTTTTCTTTTCCCTCTTTATTCCGCTTGTTCCAAGGTTTTGATGATCGTCGTTTGTCAGTGTTGTCGACAACCATTGTCGTCTTGGCTCCTTTGTCGTAATGTTGTCTGGGTTCTGTATCTTCTTTTCTATCGGCCTGTTTAGTCGTGCCGAATTTCCTTGCTAGGGCCACCTTCTTCTCTTCTAATTCTTCAAACTTGTTTGCTCGGTGAAGGGCGTCCTCGATGGTTAACGGTGGATTGACGACCAGGTCCTGATTAAACGGTGACTCGTGCCAGACGACATTCGTCATAACCGCGATGGTGAATTTATTTGGGGCTTCCGCGCATGTCATAGTTGCCTTAAACGGATCCACGAAGGTTCTTAATGTTTCCTTCTTTTCTTGCGATATGGACATCAGCGCAATCAGCGACGTATCCTTGTTTACGTAGGCAAAGTGATGCCTTACGAAGGCTCTTGTCAAATCCGAGACATTGTTAATCGATTTAGGTGGTAGCCGAGAAAACCATGTCAGTGCATCTCCTTCTAGGGTTTCAGCAAATAGCTGACAAAAACCGATGTCGCGTTCTCTGGATGACGAGAACCGCGCTTTGGCCGCCATGATTTTGAAAGCTGTTAAGTGAGTAGCAGGATCCTTCGTTCCGTTGTGCATTGGCAGTCTGAGTTTTTCCTTCTGGCGTATGTAAGTGTCCGTTATGCGTGACGTGAAAGGCGTTCTTTGAGTTTCCTCAATGATCCGATCAATTTCGGGAGCAGACCCTTTGACGCTGTGTACCTCGCCTTTTAACTCCTTTAGGGTATCTCTGAGTTCCGTCAGTTGCTTCTCAACTTGGTTACGGCTTGCTCCGCGGGTAGACGTCCTATGAGCTTCCTCGTGGGATGTACCTCGCTCATGGCGATGGTTATCCCGGTGCGAGTCGTTCTCATGTCGTCTATGACGCAAGCCTTGATCATTCCGTGTCTCTTGATCATCTCGATCATCCTTATCGGGCGAGTACCTTGCCTTCAGTCGTCCTGCTCTCGGTGTGCACTCCGCTTGAGCTCTTCTGCTTCCCTTCGATGTGAGCTTCGTTCGCGTTTATCCTCATCGCGTTCTCGGCGTGAGTTGCTTCTGGACTCGCTATCTCGGCTTTGTCCTTGGAGGTCTCCTTCAGGTGTACCGTAGATCAGTCGTCTGGCGACTTTATCTTTTACCTTTGGAGGTACTTCTCGTTTGGATTTCCTTGATTGTTGGTCTGAACGGATCCGAGCTTGTTCCGTCTGCAACAAATCAATTCTTTTTGAAAACGTTCTGATTAAATGTTCTGTGAATCGATTTTGGCCATTAGGGTTGCCAGAACTTTGTCTTTTGCGACTTGTTCCTCGTCGAGTGCCGGGATATGTTCACCGTCGTCTCGACCCTTTTTTGGCTTAGCGGTGTTCCGCGGCTGTTTTCCATCAAGCACCGCGTTGTTGTCTTCGTGATCACTTCGTTCGTAATCACTTCCTTCGTGATCACTCAGGTCAACCCTTGGGTTTTCCGGATCGATTTCGTTATCGTTTCCCGACATCTCGTTCAGAAATTTCTCTTAGAAATCCCCACAGTTGGCGCCAATTGTAAGATCTTAGTCCCGCGTATCCAAAGATAGCAAGAACTTTAGGGTTTAATTTAGGGATTCTAAAAGAAGAATTAAAGAACACGGTGAGAATTAGGAAAGTTAGGGTTTTATGCCGGTGTTTCCGAGATGGAAGCCGGTAAGAAAGCTGTTTTAAGTCGCCGGAGAGAAATTAGGTCGAAGTCGATGCTCTAAGTCTCTCAGGCTAAATGTATTATGAAAAGCGTGAGTTTATTGAATAACGAGATCCCTTTTTATAGGGTTACAAAGTCGGTTAATAATAAGGAAAATCTAGATAAATACGAATATTTTCCTAATATCTCGGTCTCACCATGATACGGAATATTTCCATATCTTTGATGTCGCTGTGTGTCGCCTTTGTTCTCTTCTTGACTAACACCTCCCGAACCCTAATGTAAGCCGGTTGTCCCGAGATGGGTTTAACCTAAGTTTTACCGCCTTGGACTTTATACCATCTTTCCATTCTGAACCGACCTAAACTCATGAATAGGCCTTTTTAAAAAGTGCTAATCTTGACTCCAACAATCCTTCATCCAAATCTAGGCATAGCAATTGTCTCATCTTTTCCATATGAGCTCCCATTCCAACAAAGTCGTTGAAATGCTTCGTTATCCCTGACAAATGAGGAAGGAGGATCGATGTATGCAATCATGAAAAAATAATTTAAAATATCACATAGACTATATTTTCTTTGGATGGATATATTTATATTTAAATATAAGCTACAAATGTATGTAATATAAAGTTAGGAATATTTCTTTGTAAATTAATTTCGGATAAATCATATTAACACATGTCATCAGCCTAGTATAAGGATCTAAAGACTAAAAAGTTTCATATTGGTATATTTTCTATTTTTTTGCCACCAAACATTTTATAAATGTTTAGTCTTTATAAAAGAAATGTTTGTGAGATAGAAGGCTATTTTGGCAATACAAACAATCTTCGAAACAAAGTAAATAGAACAATAAAGAATGATAGAGGGTACAAAGCACTTAAACAAATAAAAGTTGTTGTGAAGTCCTCTAAACTCAACGACGATCGAGTTGGTAAGTGAGTCAAAGCCTTAGGGATTGGAGAACACATTTAGCGATCTATTACCCGAGTTTAAAATAGCAACAATTGCACAACTAACAATCTCCAAAACGGGAATGTCAAAAAAAAAAAAAACAATCTTCAAAACGGCTGCAAAACTTTTGATTAAACTCGAAACCAAAGTCTCTATAATTTTCACCAGAACACCTATTCCAGAAATGTTTTCAAGGAGATTAAACGGCTGCAGCTCCAATGTCTTAAGGGAGATTAAAGCTAGCATGGACACCTATTCCGGAAATAAACAACTTTATAATGAGAATATTGTTAGAAAATTTCAAAAATCAGGAAATGTGGAAAATATGAGAAGATGCAACAATATAAATTGCAACATGAGTGTTCGGATACATTCGGGTTCGGTTCGGGTTTTCAGTAAATTTTTGAATCAAAGCATGTAAGATTTATTTGGGTATTTTAGAATTTCGGTCATGATTTAGTTCGGTTTCGGATATCTGTAAAATCATAAAAATAAACAAAATTGATAATATTTGCAAAAAATTGGTCGAATTTTGACAAATATAACAAAAACTTTCATATATTATGTTTATTTTGGGTAATTTAGTTATTTTGGTCTAAAAGTAACTAATATATTTTAGTTTGTAATTTTAGATATTTTATTATATTAAGTTTAAATATATTTAATATTTTGGATATATAATTATAATTCAGATATTTCGAATATTCATTTGGTTCTCGATTCCGTTCTGATTCTTCAGATATAGAAATTTAGAATCCATTCAGATATTTTCACGGTTTAGATTTAATTCTTTTTTTGTTCGGCATTTCGGGTTCCAGTGTTTAGGTATCCCAAGATGCAACCAAAATGAGCTTGCATTTCATGTTGGTATAACATAGTTATTTTTCATAACATTTGTATGCCCTTAAAAAGATTTTAAGCTACCATTTCAATTTTGTGAATGGTGGTCCCAGAAGATTAACCAAATGTATTGTCCCAACTTATTTTAACAATTTTATTGGAAAATATTGATTGGAAAAAAATATCAAAAGAAGAATTATGAACCAGTTGCTTGAATGATAAATTGATAACCAGCAATTGTATCTACTTTTGTTAGGGGTAGAATTATTATTTGAAATCCGTATCCGGATCTGCTCTGAAAATCTGGATATTCGGGGAAGTCAGATTTGAATCCGAATAATAAAACAAGGTCCGTGTAAATAGGATCCGGATATCTTGATTTTGAGATCCGTATATCCGGATCCAGATACGTACCATTAAATATAATAAAATATTTTTATAAATATTACGTGATTTTTAATATAAAAATGTGTAGGTTTTAATTACAATTATGTTTTTATTATAAATATATTTTAAAATATTAGATAAAATATCATTTTATAATTATATTTAAAATTTTAAATATTTTTAATTATTTGTAACGGATCTGATTCCGAATATCTGCGGATATCTTTGATATCTAGGTAGATATCCGAAATCTGGATATCAGGGAACTACGGATCCGGATTCGAATAATAAAATTACGGATCCGACGAATCTGGATCTAGATCCGGATACTTTGAAAATTTCAGATCTAGGATATCTGAGTCCGTTCAAGACCTAACTTATGCCAAAGCTACTTTCCATCTCCTAGTCTCCTCTTTAGTTTTTCCCGTACAAGTATTTCTGAAGACATTTCGAAATCTCCGGTTTGCCTGCGAACATCACCAAGATGTCTCGGGTCCACTTTGTAGAAAATGTTTCTCATTATTGAAGAGGTATTGGATGTGTCAGTCACGGCGTAGTACAAGTGGTAGTACAAGACGTGACTCAGGACGTGAATATGTTTGATTGATGAGATATGAACGAATCTTTATGATGTGATTCGGTTTATTGGTTGTGTGCTGAGCTGGATGAAGATCTTGGAGTGAAGATTGCAGCTTGGAGTTGTTTACTTATTCTTTGAATAAGTTTCAAGAAAAAAGGAAAAGTTACAAAAAGGTGGAATAGGAAATATCAAAACAAAAAGGATATTTTCTATGTCTTTATTTAGGTAAACTTGAGGAGCAAGTTTAGCCTATATAAAGAGGAGAGGCGTGGCCTTATGGAGATGCAAGAGCTGAGAGAATAAAAACTCAAGAGGGCTTTTGTATCTTTGGAAAAAGTCTAGGTTCTAGGGGGAGCTTAGCTCAGGTGTTTGATCCTGAAGAATTCTTGTATTGGGTAGAGCGATAGATCAATAGGGTTTGTTCTATTCGTCTGTAATTGGTGGGATTACTTTCTATTCAAGTGAATTCGAAGTCTGGACGAGGTCCCGGGGAGTAGGAAAAACCGAACCCCGTTAACAAACTTTGTGTGTCTTACTTTCTGCTTTTTATACTGCCTCACCTGCACTTTCAATTGGTATCAGAGCGGGTGCTTGATAGAGATTCAGTCTTGTTTCGAGCAGATCTAAGGTGAGGATCAGAAGGTAGCTCAGGAAGTAGCACAGAGTTTGGTTCGATGGAGTCTCACAAAGAAGGAACGTCTATGACCAGACCACCACGGCTTGATTCTTCAAATTATGGATATTGGAAGGTTCGTATGCAAGCTTTCATTAGTGGTCTTGATGAGGATTGTTGGAATTCGATTGAGAATGGTTGGAACCCCCCTATGATGGTTAATGATAAAGGAGTTGAAGTTCTTAAGCCTAGAGATCAATGGAATGCTGAAGAGAAGAAGGCATCAAGTTGCAATTCTAAGACGAAGACTGCAATTTATAATGCAATTGATGCAAGTTACTTCAAGTTGATTTCTCAATGTGTGTCAGCTCAAAAGGCATGGAAAACATTGGAGAACATGTTTGAAGGTACCACAAGTGTCAAGAGGACTAAGTTAGATATGTTAGCATCTAAATTTGAGAATCTAAGGATGGATGAAGGAGAAACCGTGGCTCAATTTAGTGCTAAGTTGTGTGACATATCTAATGAGTCATTCGCTCTTGGAAAGCATTACAAGGACAAGAAGCTTGTGAAGAAGCTGAAGAGATCTCTTCCATCAAAGTTTGAGTCAAAGATCTCTGCTGTTGAAGAAGCTCATAATCTGGATGAGATGGCGTTTGATGAGTTTGTTGGGATACTTCAAGCTTTTGAGTTGAATAAAGCGTATGAAGAACAAGCTCACAAGAAGGATGTTGATGTTGGAGTTGCTCTACAAGTTTCATCTTCTGAAGATTCTATGGCAATGCTGTCAAGACAATTTTCTAAGTATCTGAAGATGAAGGAAGATAAGAAAAATCAAAGAAAGAAGTTTGACAGCTCATCATCGAAGATACAATGCTATGAATGCCATGGATTTGGTCACCTTAGCCGTGATTGTGCAAATTTACAGCATAATAAGAAGAAGAGGAACGTCAAGGATGATTCTGGAAGTGATTCAGATGATGGTGAAGAAATAAAGAACTTTGTGGCATTCACAACCTTTGAGTCTAGTTGTGCTACGAAGTCTGCAACAGGATCTACATCAGCGTCTGCGACAGAACCTGCATCAGCGTCTGTAACAGGGTGTGCAATTGATAGTGACAATGATGAAAGTGATGACGATCCTGTAAGTGATGATGATGATTTTGCTGAGAATTACAAAGCCTTGTATGAGCATTGGTGTAAGATGGTTGAGGAGAATGCATCATTGACCAAGGAGAAAGTTAAGCTAGAAGCTGAAGTTGCTGAAGTACGAAAGTATGCAACAGAGAAAGAAGAAGAAGCACAGCAAGCCAGAGCCCAACTTGAAGAGACTCAAAAAGGTGTGAGGATGCTGAATAATGGCACAAAGAAGTTGGATCATCTTCTCACCATTGGCAAAAGTGATCGATGTGGCCTTGGATTCAATGGAGAATCTTCAAAAGCTAATAGTGTTTTTGTGTCTGGTGGAAAGACGAATGTTGCATCAACAGCTGCTACAAAGACTATCACTGTTATGAAGTCTGCAACTGGTACGTCGACTGGTACGACAGTTAGTACGAGAGCTGGTACAGGAACTGCTACAGCGACTGCAACAAGGAAAATCCCGGAAGTGAAGAGTGCACCTAAACGAATTTGGCGTCCTGTCTGTCATCATTGTGGAGTTGTTGGGCATATTAGGCCAAGATGCTTCAAGTTATTGAAGGAGAAGAAACGAATGGAGCAAGCTCGTGGAGAGAGATTTCATGATCCTATATGTTGTCATTGTGAAGGAAAAGGACATGTTCAAAGAGCTACTCATGGAGGCACAAGGCCCATGAAGATTTGGAGAAAGAAAGTTAATCACTTCGGAGATGGTGCAGTAGGATTTCATCCTCAATATGGAGGAGGACGGTTCATGTGTTAGTTTTTGACCATGATGTGACTCAAGTAAGGGGAGATTGGTGTTGCTAGTTTTGATGATGTTGGATGTTGCTAGTGACGAAGCCTTTGATGCTAGGGTTGTTGAGATCACATACATAGTCAAAAAGGGGGAGATTGAAGAGGTATTGGATGTGTCAGTCACGGCGTAGTACAAGTGGTAGTACAAGACGTGACTCAGGACGTGAATATGTTTGATTGATGAGATATGAACGAATCTTTATGATGTGATTCGGTTTATTGGTTGTGTGCTGAGCTGGATGAAGATCTTGGAGTGAAGATTGCAGCTTGGAGTTGTTTACTTATTCTTTGAATAAGTTTCAAGAAAAAAGGAAAAGTTACAAAAAGGTGGAATAGGAAATATCAAAACAAAAAGGATATTTTCTATGTCTTTATTTAGGTAAACTTGAGGAGCAAGTTTAGCCTATATAAAGAGGAGAGGCGTGGCCTTATGGAGATGCAAGAGCTGAGAGAATAAAAACTCAAGAGGGCTTTTGTATCTTTGGAAAAAGTCTAGGTTCTAGGGGGAGCTTAGCTCAGGTGTTTGATCCTGAAGAATTCTTGTATTGGGTAGAGCGATAGATCAATAGGGTTTGTTCTATTCGTCTGTAATTGGTGGGATTACTTTCTATTCAAGTGAATTCGAAGTCTGGACGAGGTCCCGGGGAGTAGGAAAAACCGAACCCCGTTAACAAACTTTGTGTGTCTTACTTTCTGCTTTTTATACTGCCTCACCTGCACTTTCAATTATCACCAAGATGTCTCGGGAAATTTTTTGAGAGCGACAATCAATCGTTAACCAAGTCAGCCCTCCAATTATTATGCTTCATTTTAATGCATCTGAACAAGCCATGAGACAGATTTGGACAAAATCTTTGGACATAAACTATAACTAGTATTATTGGCTCCTACGAAATGTGAACACAAATATTATCAAACATAAATTTTTAAAAATATTTTTATTAAATTAATTTAACAATAATAATAATGTTATAAAAATTTTATATAAGACTATTTATACTTAAACATACATGCATTATTATATTAAATAAGATATCTTCTAATTTATTATAAATAAATTTAATATTAATAAAATAAATTGTAATTATATATTTTATGTATAAAAAGAATACATAAATATCTTTTTTAATATTTTATTATTTATATATATATAAATTTAAAATTTAAATAATAATATGATTTTACTATATAAAATTCAAAAAAATATTTATAAATATTTAAAAATATTCAAAAATATTTTCATATTTATCATCTTATTTTTTATTTTTTATTGAAATTTATGTATATCTCTAAAATAAAATTAAAAATCTTCATAAATATTTTCATATTTATCATCTCATCTTACTTTTTCATCATATTTATTAAAGGTTATGTATATCTTTAGAATAAAATCTAAAAATTTGATAAATATTTAATATTTATCTTCTTTTTTATCTAAAGTTATGTATATCTCCATAATAAAATTAAAAACATAGTAAAACTATCAATATAAATTAAGGTTAACACAGTAATTAGCCTAATTTTATTAATGGTAAATTAGTAATTAGCTATTTTGAGATTGAATATAAAACTAAAAGCACTTCTCAATTAATATAAATATTTTAGGATTTTTAATTTTTAATTTATTTTATTTTTGGATATAATTTCTATATTTGAGTTATATTATAGGTTACACATGTTTTCACGGATTTGACAGTATTTGTGGACTTTCGAGATTTTCAGATTTTATATATTTTCCAGGTGTTCGTTAATATTTGAACTCGAGCTGTTTCATGTATTACAGGGTTTTAATACCAAACCATAAACGAACTTAATTCAACTCAACTGAATAAAATAAAACTCATGACACATTCTAAATTTTACTCCGCATACATACCAAAAGTATATATACTATTAAAAGAAAAGTACAAATTGAATATGCAGCTAGTTTTTATTTTAATTACAAACATGTTATTTTATTTATTTGTTAAATTTAATGCCAAATGATTTCAAAATGTTAAATACAAGTACAGTTGGTTAATATTATTTAATTTAGAAACATGAGTTTTGACCCAATCATTTATTTGTTTGTCCCAACTTCATTAAATTTTCAAAAAAACAAGCAAGGCAATTTTAGTTTTTTTTTTTATTACAACTAATATTTTAGGTATCATTAACTCAAATGAAATATAATATTTCAAATTAGTTATTCTTAATTTTGTTGCTATTAATTTTATTTTCATAAATTTTAAAGATACAAAATATCTAAACAATAAAGAATAAAAATATTCAATATAAAATTGATATTATTATATTCTTAAAATATATTTTGTTTATAAATTATATCAAGCATGTTAAGAAATGACAAAAAAAATTAAATATAAAATAGCAAAAAATATAATCTACATATGATTTAAATTAATTTGAATTTATTTAATCTATATGTATAAAATAATATATGTAATCAGGGTTTCAGATGTTGTCGAAATATCATAGCATTAGTTAGAACCCATGTTCTAAATCTCGCCCGAGTTGCCGGATACGCGGCCGGTTAGGCGTGAGGCGGACCATTGCCGATGCGACTTTCCCCTGATCGGCCTAACTAGTCGGTCAACGCACCTCTACATTAAGCGGCCGCGTTATAAGCGAAAGTCAACGACTTTTCATAATAATTGGGCCTAAAAACAAAAATCGGCCCAACTATTTTTTTTTCTCGTTCCATTTTTTTTTTTTTTACAAATTTGTTTTTTTTTGTTTTTATGTTAATTTGAAAGTGTAAAGTCTAATAAATACCCAACAAAAATCGACAAAATATCATTTTTTATATAAAATTTGTGTTTTCTATATAAAATAACCAAAAAATTCCGCTCCGCGTACTCCCCGCTTTTTGTCCGATTTTTCGATAACTCGCTAGGCCCAACCTCTCCGCGCGTATAGCGCCTAGCGTATTTTCGACCATGGGTTAGAACTAGAAATTTAGTTTAAAACATGTGGTTCCACCTCATTAGATCTATCGTGGAACAAGTATGTATCAAATAAACTGAAAACCATTAGATTATGGGTCATGAGGATGAAATTTTTTGATACGACGGGTGGGTGTGTGGATCTTCTGTTTTGGCAAAATGAGTTGCCGAAAACCGTAATTTTTTATAATTAAATTATAAATATTTTTTATAAATTTATTATAATTTAAATAAATATTAAAGGTAATATGTCGAACCTAGCTAAATGCAAGATTTCATTTTTCGAATAAAATGAAACTACATCGTTTTGATTAAGACAAAACTACGTCGTATCATATTGACGGCATAATCAACGTCTGAATAAACGTCATTATATCATTCTGTTAATTTATTTGACGGAGGTCTAAATCGGCAAGGTCAACTGTAAGTTCAGCCTTTTTTGGAAAGTCAACTTATAGTTTGGGTTTGTTTTAGCAAGCTTTGTAGTTGAGGTATTTTTTGGCCAGTTTTGCATAGTTCAGAATTTGTATGGCATTTTTCCCAAACTAACCTCATATATAATAATTAATTTATAGTATATCATATTTTCCATGGTCATTTTTATCCGAATTCAAAACACGAACCGGAACCGATCCAGAAAAACAGATTCAGATTAGGTTCAAATATATGTATATTATCCCACTAGGCCTTATTGATCTTGGTTCCTATTGAAAATATGTTCTGATATCCGAATGACACAAAATATTAAATATATTGTTATTTTCGAGTTTTACAAGTTTAATTATAGGATTTTGGAATTTTTTTTTAATTTTTGAAAATATTTTCTATATTTGAGTTATATTATAGTTTACACATGTTTTCATGGACTTTAAAGTATTTGTGGGCTTTAGAATGTTTTCGGGTTTTATATATTTTTTAGGATTCATTAATATTCGAACTCGAGCCGTTTCAAGTATTTACGGGGTTTTAATATCAAAACCAAACCAACATGGACCTAGATGGAATTGACTCAAAATTCTAACCGGAACTCTAGCGGTTTTTATATGGATCCAAAAAAATTCTACCTGAAAAGCATATCCAAATAGAACCAATATAAACCACATCATAATATATAAACACCAACTCCTACACTATACGAAAATGTGTATACTCAAATAGAAATTTTGGAAAAAAGGAATTATATCACGCTGATGCGCATATCAGAATCTAGGTATACAATATACATGAACTAAAATTTACGATTCTTTTCTAGTTCCAAACCAAACCCTGTGTTATTTGTACTATATAAAATATGTCAAATTTCTAATAGAAGATTATGAAAAAGAACCCTAGGTTATTTGTACTATATAAATAGGCCAAATGAGCATTTGAAAATCAAAACATCATTAATATGGATGTTTTATGTCCGTTTTCACTTAATTTCCAGCTATTCTCGATTTATTTATAATAAACTGTTAATATTCGAATATGCTAACTAGAATAAATACTTTCCAAAAAAATATATACTGGGGAATAGCTCTGTGATTAGGAAATGATGAACATCTCTAATAAACCCAGTTAAAAATTTTAAAAGCAAAACGCAAACAAATAGATGCTTAACTAAGTAATATTTGCAAGAAGAAAAAATGTCTTAAATAGTTGCAAAGTATTTGATTCAATCGGTGTAAAAACATATATAGAAATATACAAAGTTAAATATAAAAATAATAATAATAGTTTAAGGTAGTTCCTTAAAAACGAGAAACCCTAATAAACTCAATTAATTTTTTTAAAAGCACAACCAAAAAGAATAGGTGGTTAACTAATTAATATTTGCAAGAAGAAAAAATGCCTTAAATAGTTGTGAAATATTTGATTCAATCAAAATAAAAAGGTATCGAAAAATATACAAAGTTATTCTTTGTATATTGTATTAATTTTAAAAAAATTATAGATAGACCTAAAAGAATTTAAATAAGCATGTGTTACTTTTGCTGAATTTAAACAGGCGGGTCTAAATAGGTCTTAAATATGAAGATATCTAAATGGGTCGGGTCTGTCTGTTTCAAGATCTCTATGTAAACCCAAATAAAAATTTTAAAAGCAAACAAAAAATAAATGTTTTAGTAAATAATTTTTGTAATAAGATTTTTTTAAAATAGTTGGGAAGTATTGAATTCAATTAGAGTAAAATATATATAGAGAACTATAGAAATTTAATTTTTTGTATTTTGCATTAATTTTTAAAAAAACTAAAATTTATAAACATACCTAAAGAAATTTAAATCGGAATGTGCTACTTCTGACGAGTTTAAACGGATGAGTCTAAATGTGTATAAATATAAAATGGTCTAAACGGGTCACATAAGCCCATTTTTACATCTCTGTTTAAACACAAGTAAAATTTAAAAAGCATAACCCAGAAAAAGAAATGGTTTACTAAATAATTTTTTAAAAAAAAATTGTCCCGCCCTGGCATAAAATTCTTCGTCAAAATACTTAATTGCAGATAGAAATATTATATTTGTAAAATTTCAAGTTCACCATATAGAAAGCTCTTTCAAAAGAACACATATTTTTGAAATTGTTATTTTGTAAGACTTTTTCTAAAACTAACATGACGATCTCGAATAAAAAAAAATAAAAATCATCAAACTAATTCTCGCTTAGCACAGATCAAGACCTTTTCTCTTTGGCTGCGGCAGTGGTTGCTGCATTTTTTAAGATTTTTGTTTGTTTGAATAAAAGCGGTTTTTGTTTTTATTTTTTTATTGTTTTTGTACTTAATTTCAGATATACTATTTGGCAAAAAAAAAATCAGAAAAAAATATTAGCAAATATCGAGTGGATATAAATATATCAAAAAGAATAGGAAACAAAAAAAAAAGGCGAACCAGCTGTTGCTTGAATGATAACCTGCAATTGGCGCGTAGCCCGGAAATTAACCTTGTATATATAACAATTTATTCTAATAATTGCAAGCGTAAGCCGCCTTTTAATACTTCATGTGCAAGGTCCACGAATTTAATTGCTAATGCTTCTTCTTCACGGTCCACGGAATCAATTGATCCTATGAAACGACTCAGCTTTCTTGAAACATCAGTCGCGATAATCTCGACCATGGCTGCTTCAGTATCACTGACAAATGGGGGAAAGGGAGGATCAATATATGCATCATGAAAAAAAAATGAAAAAATATCACATAAGACTATATAAATATTAGCAACTAATGTGGATAAAAATATTAACAAAAAAAGAAAATGACGAACCAGTTGCTTGAATGATAACCAGAAAGTGTGGCTGCTACTGCCAAAGCTACTTTCCATCTCCTAATCTCCTCTTTATTTTTACCGGCACAAGTTTTTCTGAAGAGCTTCCCAAAATCTCCAGTTTGGTTACGTACATCAGATGGGTCGACTTGGTAGAAAATGGGTAGCACTATTTGACCAAAATCTCGCCTGCACTTCAAAATCTCCACCAGTTCATCGAGACACCATTTTGAAGAAGCATAGTTACTCGACAAAAAGACGACCGCGATTCTAGATCCTCTAATCGCCCTTTCAAGTTCAGAAGAGATGAATTCTCCTCTCTCCATCTCATTGTCCTTGAACTGTCTGATTTCCTTTCTCTCAAAACCCATTTGAACGTGACTTAGAAAGCCTTTGCGGACATCTTCCCCGCGAAAGCTCGGAAATACATCATATGTCCAGTTATGAGTCGAAGAAGGTGGAGGAGGTGACGCGAGGCATAACGAAGAAGAAGAATTGTTTTCCTGTAAAGCGTGAAGAAGACTCCTGCAGCGACAAAAATGGTAAGGAAAAAGGATGAATCAATTGGTATGATGGATAGAGAATAAATATGCTATACGGACGAAACAACGATTAAACAATGAGGCTATATATAGATTTAGACTATTTACTCCATTGACATATAAAATTTCATGGAAGCTTTTTTTTTGTCAACAAGAAGTTTTTTTTTTAAAAAATAATTAATTAATTTGAATATTATTATTTTAATCATTTTTGAAATTTCACATAATTTAGTTTCATTTAATTTATTGGAGTTTTTCTATAACTAATAATTTTTATTATATTTTATTTTTAATTTAACTTATCTTTACTTTAACTTATTTTCATTTTAGTTTTAAAATTAATTTTGTCTTTAGTTTTTATTTTTGTTTTAAAATTTATTTTGTTTTCCTAAAACTATTTATTATACTTTATTTCGTTTTATTATTATTTAAATTATTTTATGAAAAAAAATAATTTATTTTAATTTAGCTTATTAGAATCACAATGTTGTTTGTTTCACAATCTTGTGATCATTCATAGCAATTAATTAAATCACAACCATGAAAAATAATAAATATTTTCATTTTAGTTTATAAATTAATTTTTATTTTCATTTCCTATTTTAAATCTTAGTTTAGTTTTATATTCAAATTTTTTTAATTTACTTTCCTTTAATTTAGTTTTAATTTTAATTTTTAATTTATGTAATTTATCGAGGTAAGAAAATATTTATCTGTAATCGTGTGATCAGTAATCTATAGATTTATGTAATTTAGAGTTATATTTCATAAATTTGTTTATTTTATTAATTTATAAATTTATTATAAAATAATTTTAGTTATATTTAATCTAAATATTCAATAATTTATGATGCTATTCAATATATATTCATAATATCTTTTAATATATTTTTGTTTCAAAATATAAATATATATATATATATATATATAATATAACAAAATATTACAAAAAATATTTTTAGTTTTTTTTTATTTATTAAGAAAAATAATTACTAAATTTTATTTATTATTATAATCTAATTTATAAAAATAAACACAACTTTTTAAATTTAAACCATTATAAAACGGATTAAAATAAATTAATAAAATTTATTTATTATTAAAAATAAAGTTTTCTCGTGAAAGATGGGTTAAAAAGACGTATTAACCAATTTCAGTTTATATATTCTTAATTTGATAAAATTTTAAAACTTTCAAATATTTATATTATTTGAATATATAATGAGTTAGATTACGGTTGATGTTTTTACGATGGCAGATTTTAAACGGTTTTTATTAAGTTTTCAAAATACTTAGACTATAATAAAATGTGTTGAAATATAGATTAAATTGTTTCAATTATAAAAATATTTAATAAGAATTATAATCAGTGGAAGAGAAATTTAAGAGATGAATTAATCAATTTTAATTATAAAAATATTAAAATAAAATTAAAACAATCTAAAACATTTAATAAAAAGTCATCATATTTTCGTTACATTTTGATCTATTAAATAAATATAAAAATATTTATATTTAGACTGTTATAAAATGTGTTAGAAAATAGATTAATCAATTTTAATTATCTATAATATTACAAAATTTTGTATATTAAAAGACAGATTAAAATATGTATTAATTCATTTTAATTGATATATTTTTAATTTTATAAAATATTAAAATTATTTAATTTTTATATTATTATAATATATGAGGAGTTAGTTTACGACTGATATTTTTAAATAATTGTTTTATCATATTTTTAAAATATTTAAACTACTATAAGATGAGTTGAAATATATATTTTCATGTTTTGACTTTATATTTATATAAATTTAATTATAAAAATATTAAAAACATAAATATATTCTATATATGAACATATATTTTATAAAATATTTTAAATCAACAGAATTCATATTATATTTATATGATATAATGGATGTTTTATTAGTAATATATTATAAATTATATTAAAACAAAATAATGTTTCAAAAATTATTTTTTATAGAAAAATACGAGTCAAAATCTAATAATGGTTAATTTTCATAAATTTTTTGTGCCTTTAATCTTTTCTAAGCTACCATTTCAATTTTAACTAAGTGAATGGTGGTCCCGAACACTAATTAACCTAATATTAATAGCTGTGTGTTGTCCCAGTTTATTTTGACAATTTTATTAGAAAATATTTAGTGGTAAAAAATATCAAAAGAAGAAAGACGAACCAGTTGTTTGAATGATAACCAGCAATTGTGGATACATCTGCCAAAGCTTCTATCCATCTCCTAATTTCCTCATTATTTTTACCGACACAAGTTATTCTGAAAACCTCCCCGAAACCTCCGGTTTGCTTACGTACATCAGATGGATCGACTTTGTAGAAAATGGGTAGAACTATTTGACCAAACTCTCGCCTGTACTTCATAATCTCCACCAGTTCATCGAGACACCATTTTGAAGAAGCATAGTTCTTCGAGAACAAGACGACCGCGATTCTTGATCCTCTAATCGCCCATACAAGTTCAGTACCGATGGATTCTCCTCTCTCGAACTCATAGTCATTGAACTGACTGATGATTCCCTTTCTCTCAAAACCCTTTTGAACGTGACGTAGAAAGTCTCTGCGGACATCTCCCCCGTGGAAGCTCAGAAATACATCATGTGTCGAGTTCTGAGACAAAGAAGGTGAAGGAGAAGGTGATGCAAGACATAAGGAAGAAGAAGAATTGATTTCCTGTTCGAATTTGAATTTTCTGTAAAGTGTAAAGAAGACTACTGCAGCGACAAAAATGGTAAGGTAAAAGGAAGAATCCATTAGTATGATGAGAGAAAGGATAAAGATGCTATACATACGGAAGAATGATTAAACAATGAAGTTGGGCTTGTTCTTTTCCTCATCTGGAAATTGCGTTTGGAAACTGCATCCAGATATTGTTCAGTTGTTCTTTTGTGCATTTAGAAACTGCGTCTAGAAATTGCGTCTAGATACATTTATGTTTCTTTGTGTGTTTGTATATATTAGTTGGATGCATTATTTTTAAGGTTTGGATTTTGCGGTTTTGGAGGGAAAATTCAATTTTGCGGTTTTGGCGAGAAATCACAACTTTTCGGTTTTGGCGGGAAAATCGCAATTTTGCGGTTTTGGCGAGAAAACACGATTTTACGGATTTGGCGGGAAAATCGCAATTTTGCGGTTTTCGCGAGAAAACACGATTTTACGGATTTGGCGGGAAAATCGCAATTTGTGGTTTTCGCGAGAAAACACGATTTTACGGTTTTGGCTGGAAAATGCTATTTTGCGGTTTTGGCGGGAAAACGCAATTTTGCGGTTTTGGCGGAAAAACGCGATTTGCGGTTTTGGCGGGAAAACACTATTTTACGGTTTTGACGGGAAAACGTGATTTTGCGGTTTCGGCGGAAAAACGCGATTTTGCGGTTTTGACGGAAAAACGTGATTTTGCGTTTTTGGCGGGAAATCACAACTTTTCGGTTTCGGCGGAAAAACGCGATTTTGCGGTTTCGGCGGAAAAACGCGATTTTGCGGTTTTGGCGGGAAAACGCCATTTTGCGGTTTTGACGGAAAAACACGATTTTGCTGTTTTGTGAGGAAAACGCGATTTAACGGTTTTGACGGGAAAACACAATTTTGCTGTTTCGGCGGAAAAACGCGATTTTGCTGTTTTGGCGGAAAAACGCGATTTTACGGTTTTGGCGGAAAAACTCGATTTTACGGTTTTGGCGGAAAAACTCAATTTTGCGGTTTTGGCCGAAAAACGGGATTTTTTGGTTTTGGCGGGAAAACGCCATTTTGCGGTTTTGGCGGGAAAACGCGATTTTGCTGTTTTGTCAGGAAAACGCGATTTAACGGTTTTGACGGGAAAACGCAATTTTGCGGTTTTGGCGGAAAAACGCGATTTTGCGGTTTTGGCGGAAAAACGCGATTTTACGGTTTTGGCCGAAAAACTCAATTTTGCGGTTTTGGCCGAAAAACGGGATTTTTCGGTTTTGGCGGGAAAACGCGATTTTGCGGTTTTGGCGGAAAACATGATTTTGCGGTTTCGGCGGAAAAACGCGATTTTGCGGTTTCGGCGGAAAAACGTGATTTTGCGGTTTTGGCGGAAAAACGCGATTTGAGGTTTTAGCGGAAAATCACAATTTTTTTTTGTTTTGGCGGGAAATTGATATTTTACGGTTTTGGCGAAAAATGCTATTTAAACAAAATCAGAGTATTTTAGATTTTTGGTAATCGAGATGCACCAAAGTGCGTCTCAACTCAACTTTCAATTGCATCCAGAATTTCCAACTATTTTGGATGCAATATCTGGTTTTTGCGTCTGGATGCAGTTCTTAAGTACCACTAGAAGAACAACATCTTGTTTTTGCAGTGAGATGCAGTTTCTCAACGCACAAAAGAACAGCACCGTTATATATATATTTAGAATATTGACTCCATTGACTTATAAAATTTCATGGAAATTTTTTTTTTTTGGTCAAAGAGAAGTTTATTTTTTTTAAATCTAAATAATCTGTTTTAATATTATTATTTAATCATCTTTTTAAATTTCACATAATTTAATTTAATTATTTATTTTATTGAAGTTTTTCTATAACTAATAATTTTTATTTTTATTTTAATTATATTTACTTTTTAAGTTAACTTATTTTTACTTTAATTTATTATTATTTTAGTTTTCATTTTAATTTATCTCTATTTTAATTTTAATTTATTTTAAAATATATTTATTATACTTTTATTTATTTTTATTTTATTTAGTTTTATTTGTTTCATAATCGAGTGATTAGTTGTAACAATTAATCATATTAATTAAATCACGATTATTTTAAAAATATATTCAATTTTAATTATTTTCTATGTAATTAATCTATCTTTGTTTTAATTTAATTTATTTTAATTTTAAAATTAATTTTGTTTTCATTTCCGGTTTTAGTTTTTAGTTTAGTTTTATTTTCATAAAACCGGTTATTTTACTTTCTATTTAAATTTATTTTAGTTGAGTCTTAAAATTTATTTATAAATTATTTAATTTATCAAATTTAAAAAATTGTTTTGTAATCGTATGATCAATAACTAATCATATTGAGCGGCTGAGGTAGTCCAAGTGGCTTAGGGTCCGTGGTGGCAAACACCATCCGGGTTCGACTCCAGGCGAAAACATAAATGCCTCTTCTGCTCACAACGCGGGCACTGGGCCTAAGGCTCAGGGAAAACCCTCCCAGATGAAGCTGGCCTGCGGCCTAACTGGGCCCAGGGAGATTAGTCTGGACATTAGTCTGGGATCCTCCCTGGATTATCAAAAAAAAAAAAAAACTAATCATATTAATTAAATCGCGATCGTTGAAAAAAATATGTGATCAAATAACGCGTATCTTGTCTAGGCAATTTGATCGCATCGCAGTTTCATGGCTCTTGGCTTGGGGCTGCCAAATGAAACCGAGTTGTGGAATTATTTTTGCGAGCGACAAATCAAATCGTTGTCAGGTTTGGCGACTCCCCAATTATTATGCTTCATTTTAACGCGTTCTCAACACGGCACGAGACAGATTTGGACAAAAATCTTTTGTCATGGTAAAATTAGTTAATTATGGGGGACATTTTGGGTGGGGATGTTCGGTTGACCCCTAGGGAAAGTGAGCTACAGTTGCTTGTATTCAGTTAGGTCTCAACTAGCAGGGTTCCATACTGTTGATATGGTTAGCTCAGATCAAAATCCGAACATGCCATGTTTTACTGGGAAGAAACCTACTGCTTGCATAAATAGCTATCTGAGTAAAAGCTGATTTGAAAAGAATAATAAAGAAGTCTAGCAAGTAGCAAGTATTCAAGCAAATCTAGCTGATCGATTCAAAACCTTGTTCGAACTCTCTTTGGCATCTAAGCTATTTCAAGAGTCTCTGCTAGTTGAACCCGTCCGTCTAAGGTCTGACTCTTAGAAGGAAGAACAACTTTTGAATTGATTAATCTCGCCCTATCCAACGGATTTTTTGAGAGTTTGAGTTTATTTATGGCTTGAATGCTATTAATAAATTCTACACTACAGCAAGTCCTTCGGACTCAGAAAGTTATAACGAAAAAGGTTTATAAAAAAAAAACTAAATAATTTTCACAAGAATAACAAAGAAGCTTTGATGCCTTTAAGTGAATTTTTTTTTTTGTTTATTACTACTGCAGATGCAATTGCAAAAGATGAAAAGAAAATCCATAGGAGGGGGCGAGTGAACAATGTTATAAAAAACTTTACCTCAGATTCAAAACAGAAAGAACCTAAAAGGCTTGATAGCAACTAAAAGTTCTCTTTTAACATTGTTCATCAGAAAGAAAAGACCATCACCATTAAATTCACAACTCCATCGTTTTCTTGTCATTTAAGCTCTCCTCTCCCCACCTGCAAATACATCAAGGCCAAACAAGTTATCCAGACAAATTATGGAATGAATCTAGATGATAAAGTAAGACAAATACCAAACCAAACCGAAATTCCACAACCCCAAACCGAACCTTGTTATCAACCCAAACAGTTTATACCAAACCATAACCCAACCCAACTTAGTTCAACTCATCTGAAATTCATGACACATTCTAAATTTTACTTCATATACATAAAAAAAGTATTATATAAATATACACAAAAATAATATTAACGATGCTTTTCTAGTTAAGTTTCCTCATTCAAAACCGAACAACCCAAAAACAATCAGATTCTAGTTTGATATATATTTCTCAAAAACCAAACCGAAGAAAAACGAATGAAGAACTCTAAACTCCATAGGGGTTCCACTCCAAAAACTCATTATCTTAAAGTATTCAAAGGAGTGAAGAGTTTAAAAGGTGCATACCAATTGCTTTCTCAACGACCAGCGTTCAAATTAAAGAGCATGCTTTGTCCACCGGGTAAGTACGCCACGTTTGGAGACCTAGCCAGTGTAGCTGCAACCTCCCTTGAAGCCTCAATCCTCCTGAGCTCAATCAGTCCCATTCCTGCTTTAGCTGTAGCATCAGAAATCAACTGGGCAGCTTCACTTTCACCTTCAGCTCTAATAACTGCCGCTCTCCTCTCTTGATCAGCCTTCATCACCACAAACTTGGATCTCTCCGCTTCCTGCTGAGCAACTTGCTTGGCCTCCACTGCCCTCGAGAACTCCATACCGTATGACAAATGCGTGATGGCCACATCGTCGAGCTCGATGTTGAAGTCCCTGGCACGCTTGATGAGAGAGTCACGGACAAGTGCTGATACCTGAGGACGCTCAGTGAGGAGCTGATCGGCATTGAATTGAGCAACCACGGCTTTCAAAACCTCATTTCCAATCGAGGGAAGAACCTTGTCGTCGTACTCCAGACCCAATGTTTGGAAAATAATCGGAAGACGCGAAACCTTCACGATTGAAATTTCAGAATCAATGAAGCGGGCATAGAAAGAAAAGCTGTTCACCACTTGAAAATTCATAATGATTCTCACACCAAAACTACTATAAAAGAGTGACATTCATCAATTTATACGATAAAGTATGAAATCAGATTATCCTAAACCCTAGAACTTGTTTACAAATGAAATCTTCAACAAAAAAGGGTTTAAAACCTAAATTATCCATGGAATCAAACACGGTCTCGAGAATCGAAAGCAGGAGGCAAGAGGAGAGAACATACCTCGGGGCGAGAGAGAACACGAAGGGTGAGATTAACCATCTGGAGATCCTTAGTACCGGATACGGAGGAGAAGGTGTGTGGCTTAGTGCGGATGTCGAAGATGTGAGGCCTCTGGAGAATCGGGATCAGGAAGTGAGTCCCTTCACCGACCGTCTGATCCAACACTCCCCTGAACCGATCGAACAGCACCGCTCTCTCACCACCATCAACCGTGTAGAGCGACGTGGACAGTACCGTCGCCGCCGTTCCAAGACCGAACGCTGCTTTCGCCAAATTAGTCAGGAACGAAACCGCTGCTTGGCTTCCCATCTTTTACCTCCAAAAATGTAAGAACGAGAAGAAATGAGAACGAAGAGAGAGATGAAAGGCTTTGTTAGGGTTTATGATTTGCTTTCGGATGTCAGGGTTTTACTTTAGCATAGCCAATATACGACCGACAATACTAAAAGCCCGTCACTATAGATAAGGAGGCCCAATATAATCCCAGGAGTTCTTATTTGGGACGAAACAAAATATATAGGATACAAATGGTCATTTGTGGACGAAAAAAAAAAAAAAAAGAATCATTAATTTGTAAATATCTCTTTTATTCTAGTGAAATATTGTGGAATCCCCATTTTTGGTGGGATTTGTTCATCTCAAAACTAACAAATTTATTTTGTTGTAATAAAAATTGTTTGCATGACTCAACCTTGAAGATAATAAATGTAAACATAAGATTCTTACACACAGTGGTCTAATCTGTTTTTCTTCCATTTTTATAGCATACACTAAGGACTCCTCATGAAATTTTAAGCGTTTGCTTCGTGTGTTTTACATATTCACACACCCCCACTGTCTTTAAGAGAGATCCATTCCAAATCCCATAAAAAGACTCGGGGACCTTTTCTTAGAAGGTTACGTGTACCTGTCATGGCTATTGCATGTATATAACATCTACATAGTACACTTTTTCAATCGATTTCACCTTCTTCCACGTCGGTGGCTAGGTTTGGAATAGCAGGAGCTTCGGGTTCGTCTTCATCATCATCCTGTTTCATGTACAGTCCAAGTTGCTCAAGAGGGTTAATTCCTCTGAGGTTGAAACTTCCAAGAGCGTCTAAAGGTCTGTCGGGGCTGATCTCATCGGCTGATGTAGGTAATTGCTCCGGCGCACTCGAACTCAGCATCTCTAGGTCCTCGAGAAACCGCGAGTTCTCGTTGATCTCTACAGTTTTCTCCATCTGCACGAAAGTCAAACATGTGGTGGACCATTAACCGAATGTTTTGAGAGTTTGTGATCTTGTAATGCAAGTCATATGTTTGCTATCTACCTTTATTAAAGCTTGGCGAGCGGCCTCTCTTTCAACTTCTCTCTTCCGCTTAGACTCAGCAGCAGCTTCTGCAGCGGCCTCTGCTTCAGCTTGGCGACGAGCATCTTCAGCAGCCTCTGCCTCAGCTTGTAGCCGTGCTCTCTCTGGCAACATAAATAGATGGTTTTCAGTTAGAAAACATAAAAATATAATGTTGCTCTCCGAATGAATTTGGGTTATTAGTATATAAACAACCTTTCTTCTTCTGCAGTTCGAGTTCTTCTCTTTCCTTGCGAAGCTTTTCCGGGTCACCCTTATTACTATTCTGCTCTCATGCAATATCAAATGTAAGCCATATTAATTCCCAGAATCACAGGGAAGTCTTCAACTAATGCAACATTATATCTCCAAGTTTTTGAAATTGTTTAGAGTGGATCCAAATACTACAGCTACAAAATATAAAACCCCCAAAAAGCTATTTCTATTCTTCCTGGCCTATGGTTAATCAGCCACTGTCACTATTCGAGGCAAGCGATTTCAATAGGGAGTGTAATCCAGTCACCACTTTAAGTAAATTGAGGACAAATATACAGACCTGAGGAAGTGTTTTCTCGCGTGCTTTTAAAATGATATCTGCAAACTTGTTCTTCAACAGCGCAGCTCTATATTGCTTCTCAGATGAAGCCGGAGTTTCTACTATATTTCCTGAAGCATTAATTAGTCGATAAACTGTGAGACACTCACTTCATGACTCATAAAGAAACTCTTTTCGTCTGCATCTCACCATCATGTTGACCATCTGATTCATCACAACTACGCTTTTGCTGAGAAGAAATATCCATCTGCTCCGGCGCACCAGTGGATTCTGTAATAAATACACCAAAGTACAAACTGTAAATATGTATCCATTTAAAAATATATAGATTTGACAGTAATACTGCAACCAGCCGCGATCACCAACATCTATTACATTTTTCTACTGCCGCCACATATAGTTGTTCCAGCAAAGTAAATATGATGAATCATGAAAGAAAAAAATACAGGAAGCTGAGTAGCACAGAGCTATCAAGGTAGAAAATCAACAAACCAACCCTCAAGCTTATGAATTCAAAAGATTTTAAATACTCACGACTTCCATCAACAAGGTCGCCAGTTCTCGTAGCTTCATCTCTTCGAGTCTCAGAATTTGTAGTTTCAGGTATCTGGAAAATTGTTACATGGTTTAGATTCATAACAAATAACATGCCTTGAAAAGCTGGCATTGTAGATTATACCTTGGAAGAACCCTCTTGGATCATGGGTTTAGCGTCATCAGAATGATCTTCAGAGCTCCCAGACTCAGAATCTGAAAAGCAACACCCAATTCAGTAACACAGAGAATTTGTTACAATAACTGATGCAACGGAAACAAAATACACTCCCTATTTCATGGAAAAACAAAAGATTCTACATTCCACAAAATTTGTCCACTAAGCTGTAGATCCACAATCACCATCGAATCTAATGAGATGTAACAAAAATATGAAAATTGATAGACAGGAAAGATCTTTGGCCAACTAAATGATCATATAGTAAAACAAATACGAAAAACGCTACAAATATCATAATATTAACATAGGAGAGGAAGCAATACGTAAAGGTTCTGATACAAACATGAGCCAGTTAATATATTATGTCAATCATAGAGAACCTAGAACAAGCAAGTGTTACGAAAGAGTTGAGAAATTACAACTAACCAGTGGAGCTCCCTGAGATAGGGGGTTCGTTTCCACCTACATACTCATCAGCCATTTCATTTCCTAGAAAAGGAACACAAAAGCAGAGGGAAGGTAAGAAAATTGGTGGATACAGAGATCACTGACAAGTATTCCTTTGCTTAGGTCATGGTGTTCATATATATCCAGAAAATATATACATCACTGACAAGTGACAAGTATATCCAGAAAATAATTTGTAAATAGAATCTAAGTTTCACCTCGCTGCAGCGACGAATTGCTCGGTCCTGATCCATTAAGAAGCTGCAACAAAAGAAAATTGATCCTTTTCAGTAAATTTGCGTTTAAAACTTTGTTCCAGCAGGTGAAGATGACAATTACCTCAATTTCGCATGGTTCAACATTCGACTGCTTCGCTTCTTTATCTTGGATATATTCATCCAGAAGTTTTTGAAGAGTGAGCAGTACTTCATCACTGAGAACATCAATATCTATCTCGATTTCATCTTCTGCAATTTCTCCTCCATTTGAACTGTGTTTCTTCAAAAAATCAATGATTTGTGCAGGAAGTTCGTCCAGTAATGACTCAAGTTGACTCCCCAATCTGTGTCTGTCCTCTGCCGTCATAAGTGGCTTCACGGGTTCAGGAACACTCTCTCTAGCGGGTGAAGCCATCTTTCTCTTCTTCGACGGAGGGACACACACAGCAGCTTTCCTTTCAACACGAGGTTCCACTGCAATTGCAGGCAAAGTTTGCATGCTACACACCGGTAATTTCTTTTCGATAGTTTTCCACCGCGCTTCAAACAATTTACTTAGGATATCCCCCATAATGTGAACATCATGCCCTGGAGGGTTATATGTCATTGCGTTGGTAAATGTGAGCCTCACATCAGCAGCAAACTCATGTGGGCTAGAGTATACACCAGACGCTAAGTTCTTCTTTACCGTCCCTAAGTCCATGGGATGTTTGATAATAGTGAAATAGTCAGGTATGTTGAGTTTCACTACATCAACTGGCGCCTGAAAAACCCAAGAGTGCGGATGGGACCACAGCTTTTTCAGCAGCGTGTCACATTGCTTCATCACTGTCATGTTAGGAGCACTGCCCATAGACTCTTTCGAAGAAGACGCAAACTTCCCTGAGGAGCCACGGTTCCATCCCCGAGAAGCCGTCCCAGTGTGATGCCGAACTTTCTTTCCCGGTCCCATGGCAAAATCAGATGACTTCTTCGAATTGCTGACTGATGATAGCTTATGAGCAGAGTTAAAACCCACCCTATCACTAGTAGATGACACAGAGGCTGTATACAACCTCTGCAACTCAGCATTTTTAAGAACTATCTTTGTCTGCTCCAGCTCCAGTTTGAGCCGATGAATCAGATCTTTCCTCTCAGATTGTGACATGTTATACAAAGAAATGACTTGTCTCTGGACACCATAAGGATCTTTATCATGATAATTCAACTTAATACATTTTCTTGCAGGAGTACTTGAATTCTCAGATGCGGTGACCTCGGTATCAATCTGCGCGGAGCTTCCAGAGTCCATTGATTCATCAGGAGCTTTGAAAGTATTCCTATAATACCCTCCTGGGAATGCAGCACTTTCAACCATTGTTTTGGCACGAACTTCCACAAATATAACCCTTCCTCGCTTCTAAAATACACAATTCACCGTTTGCAAAAGACCTGCATCACATATATCTATTCACTTAATCAACAGAAACTAATACTCCCCCCCCCCTTCTCAAAATTAACAGACAGTTCCTTTTCCCATTTCAACATATGAAAAATACAAATATTTGTAATATTTTTTCCACAGGGGCAAGACATTTGTTATGACACAAACAGCCAGATCTAACTAATAATGTCCAAAACAAACATACCCACAAATTCTTTTAAAAATGCTGGAATATGACCGTAAGATGAAACCCTTGGCATCCAATTCCATTCTATCTAGTTTTTGGAGTCTAAAACTCGAGCCCAAGTCTAATGCCAAATCAAATGAAACCAACTCTAATCATTCGAATTGGCAAAAACCCATAACCAAAATAGATTGAATTTTACCAGTTGCAGCTCCTAATAGCTGAATTTTCGCAGGTCTTCGCAACCTCCTCCACGGAAATTAACTTCAAATCAGACCAAGACGGAACTTGAAATCTCAATCAACCTCAGATGCGAGCTCGCCAGGAAATAAAGCAATCAAACGGAAGGATTTATTCCGGAAACGGGAAAAATTACCGAAACCCTAGAATAAAATCTCCCCCAATTTCAGAAATCCCAAAGATCCGTGAACCATCCAAACAAAACGCGCCACGAAGTAGAAGATAGAGCAATCAACCCTTGAATCTCGATTGAACTTACGGAAACAAACCAGAAACTCTCGATAACAGATCGCAGGCAAAGGCTTCGAATCAGAGCTTTCGCGTGACAAATATAAGGCTGAAGACAAAACGAAGTCGGAGACTAGCGAGAGAGATTTTTTTTAGCTTCTACACCGACAAAAGCCTTTCTCCAATTTTTCTGATCGGACGGACCGTATTAATTGAGCTAATAGCCGCCAGATCTATATCCAACGGTCAATATGATCTTGTCTGCGGTGAGTTGACGAGAACTTAACGTACGTTTCCTTTACGTATCCGACGTGGTGATAGTTTTTAACGGTAGGAAGTTAGCGTCACGAGCGTGTGACGTTAACAGAGTGATCGTTGACTTTTTAATTCTGTTCATGTGAGTTTGCGTGTAGATTTATATGGCTGTCCCTCTCTAGAAGCCACTGGTGAGTTCACTATGCTAGATAAAACGGATAGAAGTCTGTTTTCCGAATAACAAAACAACATGAAGTTTCTTGTTAGAACATGTAAACGACATAATATTGGTGCACCGTTTTTTCAGTACAATATTAAGATTTTAAAATTTTACAATGTATGTATTCATTCATTGACGATAATATTATTCTAATGTATAAAATGACGATAAAAGGACGAAAAACGGTTACTTTCTCGATTTTTTCTCACCGTCATCACGACGGTTATCAATGTTTATGGTGGTGGTTCATGGCGGTTTTCACCTCTATCCCACTTTCCGACAATTATGCCCACAATTGATTTCCTCTTTAATCGTGATGATATTCTCCCTTCGAAATCTTCTTATCGAAGACGATTGTATATTTGCAAGTTCGCACAAGAAATTTCTGAAAATTGGTTCATAAATCATCTTTTCTTTCCACTACGATACTACGAAAATCTGTACAAGATGGGAGATAATCTGAGAAGAGCATTGCAAGATATTAATTTGGGAGCCGACGATCCTCCAATTGCCCTGCCAATTGATGTGGTGAACGAAGCCGCTGCTGAAAACCGGTTTATCCTTATCGGTCGTCCGGTAATGCCGCGAAGACAAAACATGCGATCAATCATTACAAATCTACCAAAGATCTGGGGACATGAAGGATTCATTCAAGGTCGAGTAACAAAAGGTAGAAAATTTTCAATTTGTGTTTCCGACAAAGGAGGCGTTAGAAATGGTACTAAGACGCGGTCCATCGGCTTTCGCGGAACGTATGTTAATCCTGGAAAGATGGTCTCCACTGCTGGAGCCTCTTGCAATGAATTTCATTCTTTTTTGGATGCAAATTTAGGGTATCCCGCTGCAATTTCTGAGCTTGAATGTGGTAACACACTTCGGAAGAGAACTGGGATTGCTAATGGAAGTGGACTATAACGCGGAGGCCAACGCACGGCGGGAGTACATACGATTTCAAATCAATTGGAATGTGGATCATCCTCTCCGATTCCAGCGACAATTTCAATTCACCCCTGGAGTGAACACACTTCTCAAGATTACATATGAAAGACTAAGAGGCTTCTGCGAAGTCTGCGGCATGCTTACGCATGATTCAAGAGCATGTCTCATTCAAAGCGGAGGTACCAATCTCAATGACAATGATGATGATGATGACAATAGTGAAGATGAAGGACATCCACACCCACCACGTAACCCTGGAGTAAGAATTGAAGAAATTCTGAAGGAGATTCCAAATGCTGAGGAAAACCAAACAAATGGTGCAAACAATAATCCAATGGTGGAATTACCAGAAGCAGATGATGAAGAGGACGATGAGCAAGAAGACGAAGCAATAGAGGATGACGAGGATCTCTGGACCAATGAGTTGATCCTACGTAATATGTATTCTGATAAATACAACATGGATGATATACTTAATCCATTCCATGAGTATGCTCTAGAGGCAAAAATGACAGTCTGAAGCGAGAATTCCAGGAAAAAAATGGTCATCCAAGTAATGGACTATCCACACGATTGTAGAAAGGACAAAGCAGTGGCAGTAATCCAGAGTCCATCACTGTATATGAAGGGAATGAGGATTCACTGCCAAGCAGGAGACGTAGGCAGAATGATGCTGACACAGTTCATCACATTGTTGAAGAGGACAAAGAGTCAGAAGTACAAGAGCAAGATGATGTTACAACAATACATGGGAATGTGAGAGGCACGGTGGGCCTATAACCACCTCTTCCACCATGAGGACAATCAATTGAAACTGTTGAGGTATAGGCAATGACTCGACAATTCGACGCCTAAAGGAGATCTAAGTATCTCTCGGACATCATTTGTCTATCTGAAGCAAAGCAAATGGATGACTACATGAGAGACTTGGGATGTGAATGAGGATTCTTTCACTATGTAACAGTCCCTCCAGTAGTTCTAAGTGGTGGTTTAATGATGTCTTGGAAGCAATTTGTTTCTCTTTCAGTTTTATTTCAATCCCCTAATATTGTAGACTGTTTAATCAATTGCATTGGTTCTGATTTTTATTTGGCTTTTGTTTATGGCTTCCCTGATCCATATTACTGAAATATACTATAGGAAGGGCTGGAACGAATAACAACAAGTAGAAAAGAACCATGGTTGATTATGGGGGATTTTAATGAACTGTTAAACCATAATGAGAAACAAATTCTCTTGGGCTGGTCAACGTGGAAACCATCATGTTACATGCTGCTTGGATCGTACCATGGCTAATAGCAACTGACATCTTCAATTTTCTAACTCTGAAACACATTTCCTTGAGCTAGGAGAATCAGATCATCCACCCTTAATCACATACATTGACGAAAAATAAGAACAACGATGTGGTATCTTTACATATGATTCAAGAATGCAACATAAAGATGGATTCAAGGAAACAGTGGTACATAGATGGGATAAGAGACAGCCGATGTAGACATGAAAGACCTTATACAAACGGCTGATAAATTGCAGAAATAATATCTCTATATGGAAGAAGACACAATGTACTAATGCTCGGGAACGCATAGCGATCTTGCGACACCAACTCGACAAAGCGTATAATGATGGATTACCATTACCTCAAAAGAAACAGATTCATAAAGATCTGAATGAAGCCTACGTAGAATAAGAACTATATTGGAACTTCAAGTCAAAAATTCGTTGGGCAGCAGTAGGAGACAAGAATACAAGATGCTTTCATCATGTCACTAAAACTCGAAGAGTACGCAACAGAATTCTAGCTATACAAGATGAGGATGACATTCAAAACAAAGGTGACCAAGCTATAGCTGCGACTGTTAAACACTATTTCAAAAGATTATATACGCCACAAGGAGTAACATAAGACAATATCACAAAGGTATTTCAAGGTTTTCCTCAAAGAGTTACTCAAGAAGTTAATGATGATCTTGTCCGACCGCTTGAACTGGAAGAAATAAAAACATCAGTGTTCTCCATTGGATCTCACAAAGCACCCGGTCCAGACGGTTTTTCAGGTGCTTTCTATCAAAACTTTTGGAATGAGATCAGTCCAGCTTTGATTCAAGAAATACATATGTTCTTTGATGAAGGATATTTTGATCAGCAACACAATCATACTAATCTATGTCTCATCCCCAAAATCAGTCCACCAACTAATATGGCATATTTTCGACCCATAGCTTTATGCAATGTTAGCTATAAGATCATCTCTAAGATCTTGGTTAACCGTTTGAAGCATCACCTTTCTGATATCATCTCTAAGAACCAAGCTGCTTTTGTCCCAATAAGGATGATAACTAACAATATCATTATAGCTCATGAGGTCTTCCATGCTCTCAAAACAAAGAAGCGACAATCGAAATCCTACATGGAATTAAAGACAGATATCACAAAGGCCTATGATAGACTGGAATGGAGATTTTTGGAGGAAACCATGAAAGAATGGGATTCAATGAGAAGTGGATAGGCTGGATTATGAGATGCATAACTACTAAAAGTTTTTCAGTGCTCATAAATGGAACTCCTAAAGGATTTATCTCACCAGGAAGAGGATTAAGACAAGGGGATCCTCTATCCCCTTATCTTTTTATTCTTTGTGCTGAAGTACTCTAATTTATGATGACACAAGCTGTAAATGAAAGGAAAATACAAGGCATCAAGATTGGTAGCTCTAGTCCAGCAGTCAATCACTTGTTATTTGCTGATGATTCCCTTTTTTTTACATTGGCAAACAAGAAGTCATGCTTAGCCATCAAGAATATCCTGCATAAGTATGAAGCTGTTTCAGGGCAATCAATTAACCTCAACAAGTCCGCTATTACATTCGGAAGCAGAGTTTCTGCAAATGTCAAAACACAAATCAGACACCTACTCGGAATTTCACAATGAAGGAGGAGGGAAGTATCCTGGTATAACAGAGCAGTTTGGAAGAAAGAAATCAAAACGCTATCCTACATTCTGGATAAGGTAACAGCTCGTACACATGGATGGAATAAAAAGTTCCTGTCACCAGGTAAAGAAGTTCTTTTAAAGACAGTAGCCTCTGCAATGCAAATCTATTCTATGAATGTTTTCAAATTACCTAAGGCTATTTGTGAGGAGATCAACACAATCCTAGCAAGATTTTGGTGGGGCGAAGGAGATGGTAACAAAGGAATACATTGGTTTTCATGGGAAAGGATGAGTCTGCAAAAAAAGAAGGAGGATTAGGCTTCAGAGAATTAGAAAGATTCAATCTAGCACTTCTTGGTAAGCAGTTATGGCGCATCATAGAGCACCCAAACTGTTTGATGGCCCGAGTTCTTAAGGGCTGTTACTACCACCAAGATAATATTCTCAGAGCCAAAGACAAAAAGCGAAGTTAGTATATTTGGAAATCATTGCTACAAGGGCGAGATCTTCTGAAGCAAGGATCACAATGTTCAGTAGGTAATGGAGAAAAACACAAATATGGAGTGATCCATGGCTTCCTACTCAACCACCAAGAGCCCTGAGACCAAGAGGACATATAATGGAACATCAACTAGTTAAAGAACTCACACAACCTTCTGGCATAGGGTGGAACGTATCAAAAGTACGCGAACTCATTGAAACAGAAGACACAAACATAATTTTTAATATTAGGATATACAACCGGAACCAGGAAAATAAGTTGGGATGGATCTATAACAAGTCTGGAGATTATACAGTTAAGTCAGGGTACTGGTTAGCTACACATTTACCTGGCATACCAAGGCCAACCCCACCCACTGGAAATTTGCTATTAAAACAGGCTTGATGGAGATTGCATACTGCACCTATGCTACAACATTTCTTCTTGAAAGTAGTTGATGGTATTCTACTTACAGGTGAATCACTAAGACGAAAACATATCAGATCCAGTTCATTATGCCCCAGATGCTGTCAAGCAGAAGAAACAACATCGCATCTGTTTTTTGATTGCCCATTTGCCCAATCTACCTAGCTTGCATCAAGTTTCCCAAATCCTATTGTCTTCAATACACAGGTGTCAGTCGATGTAAAGCTAGCGAGTATACTCATACCAGATGCTAGACTTCCACCAATAGTCCATCAGACTTCACTATGGTTATTATGGAGAATTTGGAAATGCAAAAATCTACTAATATACCAACAGGGACAAATACACTGGAGACAAGCTACTCTACTCGCCAAAAGACGCAACAGCATGGTTGAATGCCCAAGAATACATCAAACTACATACACATAACAATGCGGCAACGACTTCTCGAGATCAAACTACTTCACCGAAATGGAAACGACCACCTCCACAATGGATAAAGTGCAGCTTTGATGGATCATATATTCTTGGTAACAGAACATGAAAAGTGGGATGGATAATACGAAATGCAAATGGCCATTTTCTGGGAGCAGGACAAGCAGAAACAACACATACACAAAACACTTTGGAGTGTGAAATACAAGCCTTCATAATAGTCTTACAGAGTTGTTGGAGCAGAGATATAGCCGCATTATCTTTGAGAATGACTGTCACCAATGGGTACAATTAATTACAAAACAGACGACGAAATTTGCCCACCGTAATTGTATCGCTGAAGCAGAGACATGGCTACAAAGAATTCCAGATGCATCCCTTCAATGGTCGTCCAGACATACAAAGCTGCACACTTACTTGCGATAAAAGTCATTCCGAATAATGAGTCTTATCTTTTTCTCTTTAATCCTCTTTGTAATAACTAACTCCTTCCAAAAGGATTACTTTGATTCTCATATATAAAAAGTCATTTATGTGCAAAAACAAAAATTTACAATGTTTTTTTTTGGTAAAAATGTTAAGATATTATTGCCAAATTTCAATTTTAGACAGAATACATAGAAGAAATAAAGAATAAAACTACAAACAAGAACTAAGACAAAAATTAAACAACAAATGGTAAAAGACCACCAAAGAATCAGCCAAAACGTGCAAAGAAAAGCCGACTAAAAAGACATCTAAGACACAGCCCAGAGAGGTATCTGAAGATATTACAAGACTTATAATGAAAACGACTAAACTAGAAAACGTGAATCCACCATCACAACAAAAGAGGTAAATCTGAAGAAGTGATGGAGAGGCAACATTTGTCGCTGGATAGGAGAAAAGACGATCCCAAAGCAGAGGATCTGCTTCCACCAGGGCTGAGATAACTGGAACAGAGAGGTGAAGATTCACCTGTTCCTTTCCTTCCAAATTATGTAAGTGCAAACCTGAAACAATAATTTCATAACAGCTCCCTTACGATGATACTCAGTGAACTATTCCCAGTTATAGCCATTTGTTGGAGTCAAGATTAGCACTTTCCTAAAAGGCCTGTTCATGAGTTTAGGTCGGTCCAGAATGGAAAGTCGGAACAAAGCCCAAGGCGGTAAAACTTAGGTTAAACCGAAGTCGGGACGGCCGACTTACATTAGGGTTTAGGGGGTGTTAGTTAAAATATGGCAAAGTCGGCGCTAGAAGATATGGAAATCTTCCATCTTAACGGAGCCGAGATATTAGGAAAATATTTATATTTATTTAGATTTTCTTTATTATTTACCGACTTTGTAACCTTATAAAATGCGACTTCATAATTCAATAAACACACGCTTTTCTTAATATTTTTAGTCAGAGAGACTTTAGCGAATCAACTTTAACCTAATATCTCTCCGGCGACTTTCGACTTCTTTTTGCCGACTTCCATCTCGGATAACCGGCATTCAAACCCTAATTTCCGCAATCTCACCGTGTTCCTAAATTCTTCTTTTAGAATCCCCAATTTACAAACCCTAAAATTCTTGCTATCTTTGGATACGCGGAATTAAGATCTTACAATTGGCGCCGACTGTGGGGATTTCTAAGAGAAATTTCTGAACGAGATATCGGGAAACCGTAAGAAAATCAATCCGGAAAACCCTAGGGTTGACCTAAGCGATCATGAAGCAAGTGATTACGACCAAAGTGATCACGAAGACGATACGGCGCATGACGGCCAGCAGCCGCGTGACGCCACTAAATCAAAGAAAGCTCGAGATGACGGTAAACATGCCCCGTCACTCAGCGAAACAGCAGCACAAATCGAGCAAGACAAAATCTTAGCTACTCTGATGGCCAAGATCGAATCACAGATTGATCTGATCAAAACGTTCTCAGAAATAATCGATCTACTGCAAACGGAGCAAGCAAATATCCGTTCGGATCAACAGTCTAGAAAGTCCAAGAGAGAGGTGCCTCCGAAAGTAAAAGACAAAGTCGCCAGACGACTGGTCTATGATACATCCGAGGAGAGCCACCATGAAGAAAGCCGAAGCAGCGAATCCAGAAGCAACTCGCGCAAAGAACGCAATAAAGAGGATACTCGCGAACGGAGCTCGCGTCGGAAGGAAGGGTCTGAAGAACCCAAACAGAGCGGAAGTCGGAGGCAAGACGACTGGAGCGATGAGAGGTACTCACCCGATAAAGATGAGCGCACCAATCACCAAACACGGGGCATGCATCACAGATGAAATTCGCGATATGAGAATAACTCGCACCGTGATAACTATCGCCACGAGCGAAGTATGTCGCACGAGAAAACTCATGGAGCGTCTATTCGCGGAGCAAGCCGCAACCATGTCGAGAAACAGCTGACCGAGCTCAGAGACACCCTAAAAGAACTAAAAGGAGAAGTCCATGGCGTTAAGGGGTCCGCACCGGAGATCGACCGAATCATCGAGGAGACTCGGAGGACACCCTTCACCTCACGCATCACAAACACGTACATCAGGCAAAGGGAGAAGCTCAAGCTGCCGATGTACGACGGCACAAAAGATCCAGCGACCCATCTTAAAACGTTCAAAATCATGGCAGCAAAGGCGCGGTTTTCATCGAGCGAGGAGCGTGATATCGGTTTCTGCCAACTGTTCACCGAAACCCTGGAGGGGGACGCGTTAAACTGGTTCTCCCGACTCCCGTCCAAATCGATTGACAGTTTCTCTGACCTCACATGGGCATTTGTAAGGCATCACTTCGCCTACATACGTAAAGACACGTCGTTGAGCGCACTGATGTCCATGACACAAGAAAAGAAGGAAACTCTGAAGGACTTCGTAGAAAGGTTCATGGCAGTGATGACGCGAGCGGAGGCACCAGATAAGTTCACTATCGCGGCCTTGACAAATGCCGTCTGGCATGAGTCGCCCTTTTATCAGGATCTAGTCGTCAATCCGCCATTGACCATCGAAGATGCACTCCATCGAGCAAACAAATTCGTGGAATTGGAAGAGACAAAGGTCGCATTAGCAAAGAGATTCGGTTCCGGTAAACTAGCAGATAAGAAGGAAGTGAGGGAACCTAGACAACATTACGATAAAGGGGCCAAAACAACAATGGTTGTGGACGGTTCTGATAAACCCCGATCATCGAAACCGTGGAATAAACGGAACAAAGAAGCAAAGGGGAAGGTGAAACAAGCAACTTCCGTTACGGGGGATAAGTACTGCGAGTGTGATAACCCGTATCCAAAATACGGTCAACGGGCAGCAGAAAGTCAACAGGGATAAAATTGTCATTTTACCAATGTCGGGGGTAAAATGATAATTTTACCAAAATTTGAGACGGAAGCCGAGACGGGCCGAATATTCTTATATTTTAATATAAAGAATGTTCACAAGACCAGAGTTGGAGAAATCGGAGCAGAAACATGTTTTTCGGTGAATCGGGAATGGAAACCGACAAAACCAATAAAACTTCAAAAATTCATAACCGGAGCTATGGGTGTCCGTTTGAGGCGATTCAAAATGCTAAATTCATCAAATAGCATGGAGAATCTGATTATAGAGGTTTGAGGATTTATGGGATAAACCAGAGATATTCTAAAATATTAAAACCGAAAACCATCAAACCGAGCATTGGAGTTAATGGGGAGTAGTGGCTGGTTAAGGACGGTTTAGAGGTGATTTTTTGGGCAAAAAGGTAGAGTAATTTATGCTGAAAAAATGGAGAGGGAGACGTGGCATGTTGAGGAGGTGTTGTGGCATTGTTTTAAAAGAAATACAATGCATGTGATTTTGATCACATGGTTAAATGAATCTTTTATGGATTCATGAATGTTGTTGTGGCAAGAGAGAAGAGATGACAACAAGGTGGTGGCGTGGCTAGTTGAGATGAGTAAGAAGGGCATCTGTCAAGATCTGGTTCAATTGTTTTGTGTATATAAAGGAGCTTGGGTTTGTTTCTTTTACTCACACCAACACAAACAAAGAAGTAAAGAAAAAGAGAAGAGAAAGAGAGAAGGAGAGGAGAAGAGGAGGAGGAGAAGCGTAATAAGAAAGGAGGAGAAGAAGAAGAAGGAGAAGAGAGAGGAAGAGAAGAAGGAGGAGAAGAGAAGAAGGAAGAGGAAGCCGGCGAAGAAGAGGGAGAAGAAAGAAGAAGAAGGAGGAGAGAGGAGAGCGTGAAGAAGAAGAAGAGAGAAGAAGAAGAGGGAAGCGTGAGGAAGAAGAAAGTAGAAGAAGAAGAAGAGGTGAAGCGTGAAGGGGAGAGAGAGAGATAGAAGAAGGAGAGCGTGAAGAAGAAGAAGAAGAAGAAGGAGTGAGAGAAGAGTGAAGCGTGAGGGAGAAGAAAGGAGGAGAGAGAGAAGAGTGAAGCGTGAGGAGAGAAGGGAGAGAAGAAGAAGAAGAGCGTGAGAAGGAGAAGAGGAGAGAGGAGAAGAGGAAGAAGAAGAAGCGTGAAGAGGAGAGAGAGAGAAGAGAAAGAAGAGAGAGGAAGAGAAAGAGAGAAGAAGAGCGTGAAGAAGAGGAGAGAGAGGAAGAGAGAGAGAGAGAGAAGAAGCGTGAAGAAAAGGAGAGAGAGAGAGAGAAGAAGCATGAAGAAGAGGAGAGAGAAGAAGAAGGAAGGAGAGAGAAGCGTGAGATGAGGAGAAGGAGAGAGGAAGAAGGAAGACCGGATGAGAGAGAAAGAAAGGAGAGAGAAAGAAGAGAGAGAAAGTAGAGAGAGAGACGTGAAGATGAAGAAGAGAGAGAGAAGATGGTCCGGAAGCTTGATTGGAATCATTCGGTCAACGGTCAGGACGTTCGGGAAGTTTCGGGGTTCGAGTTCGTGCATTCGGGATATTAGGGTTCCAGTTCGGGGGTCTCGGGATTCATACCGTGTCAAAGCCGCCATTTCCGCACCTATCTCACTGTGAGTCAGCTCACAAACTCGTAGATTCATATAGACCGAAAATCGATAAACCGTAGTGCTAGGATTGCATACCCGTTAATTAACCTGATTGGTAATTAATAATTAATTGAGCGTTTAATGTTAAATCGGTTAGGATCGGATAAGCATGTTAGGGTTTAAAGAATTAAAAGGTTAATTGGTTGTGTGCCGCTAGGTTGTTAGTAATGATTGGGTGATGCATTCATATAGACCGTTGTTTAGGACTGTATATGCATATATATGGTATAAGAACGATAATTAATGAATCTATATACGGGAATTAAGAAGACATTAAAATATGGTTAAACCTAAACGAACGTATAGAATATGATAACGGGATCGGGGCTTAGGTTTAATAGCGGGATTGGGTAATGAATCAAATTAAGTTAATAATGAGACGTCGGGGAGTTAGTAAGTTTACTAACTCTAAACCGACGGATCGGGGAGTTAATGAATGATGATTAGGTTTGGTTAAGAAATAAGAAGTGGGGTGATTGGTGAACCGTCTACGGGTTAACAAGCGGTTAACCCAAGGTAGCGGGCGTGAAATGGATTAAAAGACTTAGAAACCCTAATAAGCCTGCTTGTGTGTGATTGTGTGATTGATTGTGATTGCGTGATTGTATTGTTGTTGTTGTGAGCTTTGTGTGCAGGCTTGTTAGACTGCTCGGTGTTAGGCCGAGCAGTTATTGCGGACACTTACTCCGGTCACGGGACCGGGTAAGTTAGTGGTGCTGACTAGGTATCTTACCTAGTCAGAGCGGTGGTAGTGTAGAGGCTTGCGGAATGGTTGGGGATTTATTATTGATATTGATTGCGTGATTTGTGCTAGAGTCCCAACGAGTCTGCGTGTTTATATTTCTGCACTAGGACTCTAGGGTGCGTTAGATTCCGCAAGCCTAGGTTTTATTTACGTGCTGGTACTTCCATCCCGATTGGATCCTCGGGAACTGAGAACCTGGTCAGCTTAGCCTGGCGGGTGCGAACCTATGGAGTGACGTCTGTAGGGTGTAGTCCGGAGAATACGGGGTCGCGTCCTAGGGCCGGACTGCATGGAAGCTCGGGTTGCCGGGGGTAACCGGAGTCGCCGCGTATCGATGGACAGAGAACGGTGTCCTAGTCGTTGTGCGGACGGCTAGGAGTCATGTGGGTTAGTTGCCATATCGGTGACAGTGGAAACCCGTGGAAGTTACCGAGTTCGTAGGGCCCAGCGTTGTTTTATTATTTCTTTCGTTGCGCGATAGATAGATCGAGTCCAATCGAGGACATGTGCCGCAGTGCCTTCGATTTCCTTAATTCTCTTGTTTTGGCCATTGCTTGATTGTGTGGGTTGACACGTCGTGGTAGTGCGTGATCGACCGTTTATTCCTGCTGATTGTTATTTTGGGTTTTGGGGCGGGAATCTGTAGACTCTAGATAGATTAGAAGCCGTTAGTGGGGAGCCGATTCACTGGGTGATCTTAGATCGCTCATTATACTCTTTTTGTGTTTTCAGGTTTAGCTGCGACGGACGCGGGAGGTCCTTGGTGTGGTTTCGGGTTGCTTGTGACGGGATTTGATTCGTGGGTTTTTGGGTGTTTTTCTCGGTTCGGCGTTATTATTCTTTCGTGTGTTGATTTATTTGTATTTATGACTTGACGATTGTTTATGAAATTCTATTAAACGTTGTGCTCAACGTTGATTACTCAGAAATGAAATTGTTTCCCTGATATGAGGTTTTAGTCCGAACCGACACAACTCATCGAAGTAGTGCAAGTGGTACCGCTTGTACTATGGATATGAGGATAGCGGAGTCGAGGATAGATTGGTGCGAGCCTTTGTCTCAAACCGAACTATCTTTGGCTTCGTCCTGTGGCGAACTTTTCCTGTTCGACTTGCTCGGGTTCGATCGGTCATGTTCTTGTTTGATTGTTAACCGGTCAGCTCGACGGTCAGCGGAGAATGGGAAAGGGGCGTTACAGAAAGGTGGTATCAGAGCATGGTTCTGCATGGGTTTCGAAACATTTCATTTTCGAGTGTTTTCCGCGTTTTATCGAGTAAAATGTGTCACACAAGCATCCATTAGGAAATCGAGCCGCGTCCGTTAAACCCGGGGTTGGGATGGGGAGTAGCATTTTTGTATTCTTTGTACTAGCTTATCTTTTAGTTGTGATTGCAGTCGTGCAGCAGCGTGTCCTAGGTGGAGTGGAGATGTGTGTGTGTGTGTGCACGGAGCAGTTACAGTTGAGCGTCATGAGTCCGCAGGGATCAGTCAGTCTCGCCGCCAGCAATACCGGAGTACAGGACGTGCGACGGATGTGGAGTGTGTGGGTTCATTTACATTGGTGTCCCCGAGCAGTAGACCCGCGTCTTCGAGAACCGTACCATCCATTATCGGGATCCGATCACCGTCCGTTATATGGTCAGGAGGACCATGGAGCGAAGACTTGCCCGACCGCCAGAGCAGGATTGTGTACCCGATGGAGAGTCATACCGAGCACTAGTACCAGAAGATTATTGAGCGGGACCCAGCCGCAGAGATCCCAAGCCCAGTCAGCCGCCCGTTGTGCAGTACCGGTTGTTTCGTTGTCCAGACCCGAGCCAGTGAGGACTTATCAGTTGTGTGGAGGTTGTGATCATCAGGCCTTCGCGTGTTATCAAGGGTGCACTCAGCAGCTACTCCAGTTGTCAGTTATGTGGCCGCGCAGGTCACATTGCTCATCTTTGCCCGATAGCCGAGCCACAACATGTCGGAGCATCATATCGAGACACACACTCACCACACCCTCCCGGCGCACCTGCCAGCGGATACTTCAGCGAGCCGTTTTGTCAGTGGTGTTGGGCATTTCGGTCTTGCTGGAGGCGTTAGGTTAGGATAGGAGTAGTTAGGCCAGGTAAGTGGGGCACTAATTTCTTTTTGTATTGTAGATAGATCGGCGGATAGGCGACTTTGCGTGTCGTCTTTGACTTTTCGGATATATAGCGGCGTCGTATGGGTTTTTGGATATTATGACGGTCTTATGAGTAGACTCTGATCATAACCACGTACAGAAAACCTTATTGTGTACGAGATATCGTTTATGTATGTGGTGGATACAGAGTGTTCAGTTGATCGTTTTGAGTAGCATAGTAACTATTTGCATGAATGAGATGGTTCTGAAAGCAAATATATTACTGTGTGAAATCAAATGATGAGCGGAACTGACGACCGTCCATCATGACCTGAACCCAGACCGACGACACATCCGACCGATCATTAGATTGCGTGATTGTGTGGTGATTGCTTGTTTTCATTTTCATGCTTGTTGATTGCTTGATTGATTAAATTGTTTGTGCGGTAGTTGGCGTAGTATTAGCGAGCGTGGTTTGATAGATTGATCGTTTGGGGTCTTAGAGACCGTTGGGTTGCTAATTGCGCAGAAATTTGAGTAGTGATTTATCGCTTTTTTCGGTTTTGTTAAAAAGGTAAAGTGTTAATTTTATTCTCGCTTTATTTCAAGTTTTGAGCCGACTTGAGGACGGTTGTGTTAAACCGTCGATTCACGAGGGAGCGGACTTATAGTATATTGTTATTTAATCACGAGTAACCGTCGGGTACGTGATTAAGTAACCATATTTCTATGGGAAAGTGATATCGGGGATATATCGGGATGAAACTAACTGTTTCAGTGAGTTGTTGTGTTGATTGTAGGTCGGAATGGCGACGCGATGTGAATCCGAGACCGAACCCGAACCCGAAAGCGTGATGAAGTGTCAAGACATCATGAGACAAGTGGACCAGATCATGAAGCAGTGATGGGTGTTGTCAGTGGGAAGGTGTCAGTACAGAGCAGCGGAAAGAGCGAATCGGTTGGAATGACGAGTTAGCAAAAAGATTTGGAAAGAAAAATCAGTGAAGTTATCAGTCAGTCGGAAGCATGTGATCAGATTTCGAAAAGTGTCTCAGAAAAGAAGACAGAAAGTCACAAACCGAAGAATGTGGACGTCGAAGCGAAGTGGGGAAGCCGAGGAGAGAAGCAGAGTAGAGAAGTTAACCGGGAGTGAGTTCGAAGATTGAGACCGATAAAGACAGTTGAGAGTGGAGAGGACCAGAGTACAAGATTGATATGTCAGATCGGATCAGTGTTGAGGATAATGGTATGCAGCAGTGTTCCAGGAAGGAGCGTCAGAGTGAAGTGATGGAGTGACTTGCAGGGTTCGGAACCAGTTTGAAGTCTGATAGTGCCGGAGAATTCGGGGACGAATTCCTGTAAGTGGGTAAGAATGTGATAACCCGTATCCAAAATACGGTCAACGGGCAGCAGAAAGTCAACAGGGGTAAAATTGTCATTTTACCAATGTCGGGGGTAAAATGGTAATTTTACCAAAATTTGAGACGGAAGCCGAGACGGGCCGAATATTCTTATATTTTAATATAAAGAATGTTCACAAGACCAGAGTTGGAGAAATCGGAGCAGAAACATGTTTTTCAGTGAATCGGGAATGGAAACCGACAAAACCAATAAAACTTCAAAAATTCATAACCGGAGCTACAGGTGTCCGTTTGAGGCGATTCAAAATGATAAATTCATCAAATAGCATGGAGAATCTGATTATAGAGGTTTGAGGATTTATGGGATCAACCAGAGATATTCTAAAATATTAAAACCGAAAACCATCAAACCGAGCATTGGAGTTAATGGGGAGTAGTGGCTGGTTAAGGGCGGTTTAGAGGTGATTTTTTGGGCAACAAGGTAGCGTAATTTATGCTGAAAAAATGGAGAGGGAGACGTGGCATGTTGAGGAGGTGTTGTGGCATTGTTTTAAAAGAAATACAATGCATGTGATTTTGATCACATGGTTAAATGAATCTTTTATGGATTCATGAATGGTGTTGTGGCAAGAGAGAGGAGATGACAACAAGGTGGTGGCGTGGCTAGTTGAGATGAGTAAGAAGGGCATCTGTCAAGATCTGGTTCAATTGTTTTGTGTATATAAAGGAGCTTGGGTTTGTTTCTTTTACTCACACCAACACAAACAAAGAAGTAAAGAAAAAGAGAAGAGAAAGAGAGAAGGAGAGGAGAAGAGGAGGAGGAGAAGCGTAAGAAGAAAGGAGGAGAAGAAGAAGAAGGAGAAGAGAGAGGAAGAGAAGAAGGAGGAGAAGAGAAGAAGGAAGAGGAAGCCGGCGAAGAAGAGGGAGAAGAAAGAAGAAGAAGGAGGAGAGAGGAGAGCGTGAAGAAGAAGAAGAGAGAAGAAGAAGAGGGAAGCGTGAGGAAGAAGAAAGGAGAAGAAGAAGAAGAGGTGAAGCGTGAAGGGGAGAGAGAGAGAGATAGAAGAAGGAGAGCGTGAAGAAGAAGAAGAAGAAGAAGAAGGAGTGAGAGAAGAGTGAAGCGTGAGGGAGAAGAAAGGAGGAGAGAGAGAAGAGTGAAGCGTGAGGAGAGAAGGGAGAGAAGAAGAAGAAGAGCGTGAGAAGGAGAAGAGGAGAGAGGATAAGAGGAAGAAGAAGAAGCGTGAAGAGGAGAGAGAGAGAAGAGGAAGAAGAGAGAGGAAAAGAAAGAGAGAAGAAGAGCGTGAAGAAGAGGAGAGAGAGGAAGAGAGAGAGAGAGAGAAGAAGCGTGAAGAAAAGGAGAGAGAGAGAGAGAAGAAGCATGAAGAAGAGGAGAGAGAAGCGTGAGATGAGGAGAAGGAGAGAGGAAGAAGGAAGACCGGAGGAGAGAGAAAGAAGAGAGAGAAAGAAAGGAGAGAGAAAGAAGAGAGAGAAAGTAGAGAGAGACGTGAAGATGAAGAAGAGAGAGAAGATGGTCCGGAAGCTTGATTGGAATCATTCGGTCAACGGTCAGGACGTTCGGGAAGTTTCGGGGTTCGAGTTCGTGCATTCGGGATATTAGGGTTCCAGTTCGGGGGTCTCGGGATTCATACCGTGTCAAAGCCGCCATTTCCGCACCTATCTCACTGTGAGTCAGCTCACAAACTCGTAGATTCATATAGACCGAAAATCGATAAACCGTAGTGCTAGGATTGCATACCCGTTAATTAACCTGATTGGTAATTAATAATTAATTGAGCGTTTAATGTTAAATCGGTTAGGATCGGATAAGCATGTTAGGGTTTAAAGAATTAAAAGGTTAATTGGTTGTGTGCCGCTAGGTTGTTAGTAATGATTGGGTGATGCATTCATATAGACCGTTGTTTAGGACTGTATATGCATATATATGGTATAAGAACGATAATTAATGAATCTATATACGGGAATTAAGACGACATTAAAATATGGTTAAACCTAAACGAACGTATAGAATATGATAACGGGATCGGGGCTTAGGTTTAATAGCGGGATTGGGTAATGAATCAAATTAAGTTAATAATGAGACGTCGGGGAGTTAGTAAGTTTACTAACTCTAAACCGACGGATCGGGGAGTTAATGAATGATGATTAGGTTTGGTTAAGAAGTGGGGTGATTGGTGAACCGTCTACGGGTTAACAAGCGGTTAACCCAAGGTAGCGGGCGTGAAATGGATTAAAAGACTTAGAAACCCTAATAAGCCTGCTTGTGTGTGATTGTGTGATTGATTGTGATTGCGTGATTGTATTGTTGTTGTTGTGAGCTTTGTGTGCAGGCTTGTTAGACTGCTCGGTGTTGGGCCGAGCAGTTATTGCGGACACTTACTCCGGTCACGGGACCGGGTAAGTTAGTGGTGCTGACTAGGTATCTTACCTAGTCAGAGCGGTGGTAGTGTAGAGGCTTGCAGAATGGTTGGGGATATATTATTGATATTGATTGCGTGATTTGTGCTAGAGTCCCAGCGAGTCTGCGTGTTTATATTTCTGCACTAGGACTCTAGGGTGCGTTAGATTCCGCAAGCCTAGGTTTTATTTACGTGTTGGTACTTCCATCCCGATTGGATCCTCGGGAACTGAGAACCTGGTCAGCTTAGCCTGGCGGGTGCGAACCTATGGAGTGACGTCTGTAGGGTGTAGTCCGGAGAATACGGGGTCGCGTCCTAGGGCCGGAATGCATGGAAGCTCGGGTTGCCGGGGGTAACCGGAGTCGCCGCGTATCGATGGACAGAGAACGGTATCCTAGTCGTTGTGCGGACGGCTAGGAGTCATGTGGGTTAGTTGCCATATCGGTGACAGTGGAAACCCGTGGAAGTTACCGAGTTCGTAGGGCCCAGCGTTGTTTTATTATTTCTTTCGTTGCGCGATAGATAGATCGAGTCCAATCGAGGACATGTGCCGCAGTGCCTTCGATTTCCTTAATTCTCTTGTTTTGGCCATTGCTTGATTGTGTGGGTTGACACGTCGTGGTAGTGCGTGATCGACCGTTTATTCCTGCTGATTGTTATTTTGGGTTTTGGGGCGGGAATCTGTAGACTCTAGATAGATTAGAAGCCGTTAGTGGGGAGCCGATTCACTGGGTGATCTTAGATCGCTCATTATACTCTTTTGTGTTTTCAGGTTTAGCTGCGACGGACGCGGGAGGTCCTCGGTGTGGTTTCGGGTTGCTTGTGACGGGATTTGATTCGTGGGTTTTTGGGTGTTTTTTCTCGGTTCGGCGTTATTATTCTTTCGTGTGTTGATTTATTTGTATTTATGACTTGACGATTGTTTATGAAATTCTATTAAACGTTGTGCTCAACGTTGATTACTCAGAAATGAAATTGTTTCCCTGATATGAGGTTTTAGTCCGAACCGACACAACTCATCGAAGTAGTGCAAGTGGTACCGCTTGTACTATGGATATGAGGATAGCGGAGTCGAGGATAGATTGGTGCGAGCCTTTGTCTCAAACCGAACTATCTTTGGCTTCGTCCTGTGGCGAACTTTTCCTGTTCGACTTGCTCGGGTTAGATCGGTCATGTTCTTGTTTGTTTGTTGACCGGTCAGCTCGACGGTCAGCGGAGAATGGGAAAGGGGCGTTACAGCGAGTACCATCAAGCTACGTCACACGACACGGCTGAATGTCGGAATCTCAGAAATGCACTCTATTCCCGACTTTCGGATGAAGAGATCAAGGCGGCCATTGAAAGATTGAAAAAGGAAGAATCGGGGCAACAGAAGGAAGACAAAGCCGACGGGCAAGCTCCCAAGCAGGATAAGCCACCACGGCGTATCAAAAACATAGCTTTGAAACGCAACCGAGAAGAAGAGGAGGGAGAGGATGAAGAGGAAACTCCCAAAACCGTCCGAAGAATCAACATGATCATGGGCGGTCTAATCTCCGTAAATGATTCGGTTCGGTCGATAAAAGTCTATGAACGCCTTACAATAGCCGCACAAAAGGCACCGCAGCCAATCCTGTCAGATGACCCTCCCGTCACCTTTACTGACCAAGATCTCTATGGAACTCACTACCCCCACAATGACCCGCTGGTAGTAGAGTTGTTAATCGGAAGCTGCCAAGTATCTCGGATACTAGTAGATACCGGGAGCTCAATAGACTTGATTTTCCTAGACACACTCAAAAAGATGGAAATCAAAGAGGAGAATATCAAGCAGAAGGCTAAGCCTCTCACCGGGTTCACAAGCGAGACGACTTACACAATCGGCACGATTAAGTTGCCGGTTTACGCAGGAGGAGTTAACAGATTGGTGAGATTTCATGTCATTGATAAACCAACCATCTATAACGTCATCCTCGGTACTCCGTGGTTATACAGTATGAAGGCGGTATCCTCGACGTATCATCAATGTCTGAAATTCCCGACACCTAAGGGGATTCAAACAATCAAGGGATGCCAAAGCGCGAGCCGGTCGTGTTTTGCAAGAGAGTATAGAATCAGAGTGCCTTCGTGCATGATCAACACGGAACACGGAAGAAAAGGACCCGAGAAAGAACTAATCCAACAAGTCATCATCGACGACTCCGATGCAAGCAAGTGTGTAGGGATTGGCGCGGAACTGCCAGACGACATCAAAAAGGAATTGATCGCCTTCCTGCAGCAAAATGTTACAACGTTTGCGTGGACGATGAAGGACATGAAAGGCATCAATCCAACCATCACAACCCACGAACTCAATGTCGACCCGACTTATAAACCAGTCAAGCAGAAGAGGCGAAAGCTCGGTCCTGAAAGGGCTAAAGCAGTCAACGATGAGGTAGAGAAGTTACTTGAAGCCGGTTCAATCCAGGAAGTAAAATATCCTGATTGGTTGGCTAATCCAGTGGTCGTAAAAAAGAAGAACGGGAAGTGGAGAGTATGTGTCGATTTCACAGATCTCAATAAAGCCTGCCCAAAGGATAGTTTCCCTCTGCCACATATCGACCGACTTGTCGAAGCAACAGCCGGAAACGAATTGCTATCATTCATGGATGCGTTCTCAGGATATAATCAAATCCTCATGAACCCGGACGACAGAGAGAAGACGGCGTTCACCACAGAACGCGGTACGTATTGCTATAAGATTATGCCCTTTGGTCTCAAAAACGCCGGCGCCACCTACCAGCGGCTGGTCAATCGGATGTTTGCAGGCCAACTCGGCACCACAATGGAGGTTTATATCGACGACATGTTGGTCAAATTATTGATTGCCTCTCAGCACGTCGGCCATCTAAAGGAATGTTTCAACATCCTTAACCGGTACGGAATGAAACTCAATCCAACCAAGTGTACGTTCAGAGTAACATCAGGAGAGTTCCTTGGGTACGTGGTGACTCATAGAGGAATAGAAGCTAATCCAAAGCAGATCACGGCCATAATCGACTTGCCATCTCCCAGGAACACACGAGAGGTACAGCGCCTCACTGGCCGCATAGCCGCCCTAAACAGTTTCATATCCCGGTCAACGGATAAGTGTCTGCCTTTTTACGAGCTCCTAAGGGGAAACAAAAGATTCGTGTGGGACGATAAGTGTCAGGAGGCATTCATACAGCTCAAGGACTACTTGTCGAACCCGCCGATATTGTCTAAACCAGAAAACGGTGAGACACTATTGCTGTACATCGCCGTCTCAACAACGGCAGTCAGTGGCGTATTAGTTCGAGAAGACCGAGGGGAACAGAAGCCGATCTTCTACGTAAGCAAAAAAATGAACGGAGCCGAGACCAGATATCCCGCAATGGAGAAACTGGCCTTCGCAGTCGTCATCTCTGCACGAAAGCTACGACCCTATTTTCAATCGCATCCAATCGCCGTATTAAGTAGCCAGCCCCTTCGAACAATCTTGCACAGCCCAGGGCAGTCTGGTCGCCTGGCCAAATGGGCAATAGAGCTAAGCGAGTATGACATCGAATACAGAAACAGGACAACCGCCAAGTCGCAGGAAATAGCTGATTTCCTTGTAGAATTATCACCAGAATTGGATGTCGGTACCGAGATAGAAGACAAGAATTGGAAGCTGTTCGTCGACGGGGCTTCATCGAAAAAAGGAGCCGGGATAGGGATACACCTCATATCACCAACCGGCGAAATATTAGAACAATCATTCAAGTTGGGTTTCACAGCATCCAACAACACAGCCGAGTATGAAGCTCTATTAGCCGGTCTCAGACTAGCCAGAGAAATCGGAGTACGACATCTCTTGGCCCATTGCGACTCCATGCTTGTAGCGAACCAAATCAATGGAGACTATGAAGCTAAAAATGAACGGATGGAGGCTTACCGAAAGACGGCATTAGAGCTCACCAGTTCCTTCGAATTCTTTGACATTGTCCAGATACCAAGGAAAGAAAATGCACCGGCAGACGCACTCGCGTCACTGGCATCAAATCCCGATCTCTCTCGGCGGATCCCTGAAGGAATTTCTAGCAGTTCTAATCAGGATTAGCAACCCTAGTCTGAATTCCGAGCCTAGGATCTAAGGTTCATGTAATTGAATCTATCAGATCTCGAGATTACCTGATGAATATGCAGCGGAAGTGTTTGCAGATAATCGAGATCACGAAGCGCCTCAAATGTTGCGCCTCTACTGGTATCCACACGCACACCAACTGGACCGCAGGGATGCTAGTGCCTTACAAAGATCTAATCTCCAGAGAGGTTTATTTCTGTGTTCTGGTGGCTGTTTTTAGGTTAGCCGACGAGTTTAGGTCGACCATATATCTTATATATGTCGGCTTAAACCACAACGGAATTAACCAACGATTAAACCGAATTAATCTGATTAATCCGTGAGTGCATCGATCGATGCACTCTCTGCAACGATCAATGCTTCCCCAGAACATTGATATCGAATGCATATCAAATATGCATTCATTGGATCATTACATTAATGATCAACCTCGTCTATGACGCCCAGTTTGCTTAGGTGTGTGACCCTGTAGGATCATATAACACTAGTAATGAGTTCTTAACTCATTGATCATAAGTGGCTTCTAGCAAAGCGTTATGACTACCCAGTGTTATGTGATTGTCTCATCTCGACTATACGACTTTCACTTAGAACAAGTACAGTAGATTTCAGGACATTCCCAACAATCTCCCACTTGTACTGGAATCATCTATTCCTTTAATCCCTTTGTAGCTATATCTCAATATAGCATAAGGTAAGCACTGTGTCATCCTTATTCAACCAGATTACGTTTATCGAATCCCGATTTGTACTGATGAAAAACAAACGACTGACAATCACCTCGTTTGAGCGCGGCCACGCATTTCCAGTATCAAATCTTCGATAGGCCCAGAGATATTTAACTCCTGTTATATAGGAGGTACAAATCCCATCTTGTTCCATCCATGTCTCTTTCATATTTCATGATACGCCTAATCAGTGTCTTTATAATCACCAGTTACGGCTGACGTTTGACAAAGTCAAGACGAAACAATCCATATAAGAGAGGACATGATGAACTCAGGACTAAGGACTACTCTCTTTAGTCGTAATGAGAAACTCTTATGACACTCATATAACATCTTGCAGAGTTCTCATTAACGGGTCAAGTCTGATCATGTGTTCTTTAACACATATCTATGTGATTGACTTTAATACACTTATTAAATGACTCCATGAAACGTAGTCATCAGTCACCTCACATACTAGTCTCACGTGGTTGTTAATGTCCCACGTTAACAACCTCGACCAGGGACCATTATAATTTATGTCATTTATTGCTTATAGGGTTTCATGATCAAGTCACATACTTGATGGCCTATAAAATGTCATAAATTACTTTGGGACTTTGTATATATTTAATTTACACAATTAAATAATGCTGAAACAATTTCATTAAAATAACATAACTATTATGTCTTTGAGAACATCATGTCATGACTAAAACAAATACAACTCCCACTGAAATCAAGATCATATCTTAAGAAATCTAATGCCTACAGCAGTTGTATGAAACTCATGCTTAGGCCTTGGGAGGGGCTTGGTCAGTGGATCAGCAACATTCTCATCCGTAGGGACTCTGCTGATCTTCACATCTCCTCTATTCACAATATCACGGATAAGGTGATATCGCCTTTCTATGTGTTTGGACTTCTGGTGTGATCTAGGTTCCTTTGCTTGCGCAATGGCTCCATTGTTGTCACAATACAAAGCCACTGGCTCAGAAATGCTAGGAATCACACCAAGTTCAGTGATGAACTTCTTGATCCAAACAGCCTCCTTTGCCGCTTCAGAAGCAGCGAGGTACTCAGCTTCAGTTGTGGAATCTGCTACAGTGTCCTGCTTGGAACTCTTACAGCTTACTGCACCGCCATTCATGCAGAAGATGTAACCAGATTGCGATCGGAAATCATCTTGGTCTGTCTGAAAACTTGCGTCTGTGTAACCACTTACTACCAGCTCATCACTTCCTCCATACACCAAGAATTTATCCTTAGTATTTCTCAAATACTTCAGAATATTCTTGACTGCTGTCCAGTGACTTTCACCTGGATCCGATTGGTATCTACTCGTCATGCTTAAAGCACAAGCTACATCTGGACGAGTACAGAGCATGGCATACATGATGGATCCCAACGCTGAGGCATAGGGAATCCGACTCATGCGATCTCGCTCAGCAGGTGTCTCAGGACACTGCTTCTTGCTGAGACTTATGCCATAAGACATTGGTATGAAGCCCTTCTTGGAATCTTGCATTCTGAACCTGTGTAAGACCTTATCGATATAAGTGTCTTGACACAGTCCAATTAACTTGTTTAATCTATCTCTATAGATTCTTATTCCAAGAATATACGCGGCTTCACCCATGTCTTTCATTGAAAAACAACTTCCGAGCCAAGTCTTAACAGACTGTAACAACGGAACGTCATTTCCGAGAAGAAGTATGTCATCTACATACAACACGAGAAATGCAACTGCGCTCCCACTAGTCTTCTTGTAAACACATGGTTCTTCTTCGCTTCTGATGAAATCAAACTTTTTGACTGCTTCATCAAAACGAAGATTCCAACTCCGAGATGCTTGCTTCAATCCATAAATGGATCGATGAAGTTTGCATACTTTCCTAGCTGCATTTGGATCGATGAAACCTTCGGGTTGTGTCATGTACACATCCTCTTCCAGAATTCCATTAAGGAAAGCTGTTTTCACGTCCATCTGCCAGATCTCATAATCATAATGAGCAGCTGTTGCTAGGAGAATCCGAATGGATTTAAGCATGGCGACAGGTGAATAGGTTTCTTCATAGTCAATACCATGAATTTGTTTGAAACCTTTTGCCACTAGCCTTGCTTTATATATCTGAATATTTCCATCCACATCAATTTTCTTCTTGAAAATCCATTTACACTCAATGGGTCTTGCACCATTGGGTAAATCAACCAAAGTCCATACTTGGTTCTGTGACATGGATCCCATTTCGGATTCAGCGGCTTTCAGCCACTTTGCGGAGTCAGGGCTCATCATTGCTTCTTCGAAATTCGCTGGCTCGTCACTGTCAATGATTAACAAATCATGACAATTGGTTACGAGAAATCCATATCTCTCGGGTTCGTGACGGATCCTATCGGATCGGCGAATTTCAGGCTCCACAGGCGCGGGTTCTACAACTCTTTGTAGATCCAACTGTTGCTCTTCCTCTACAGGTTGAGCATTTTCCTGCGGTTCTCGAACTTCTTCGAGTTGTACTTTACTCCCACTGTTTCTCTTGGAAAGAAACTCTCTCTCAAGAAAAACGCAGTTCTGAGCAACAAACACTTTGTTCTCGGATTGGTTGTAAAAGTAGTATGCCTTGGTTTCTTTAGGATAACCAACGAAGTAGCACTTGTCTGATTTGGGTTCGAGCTTATCTATAATTAATCGCTTAACATAAGCTTCACAACCCCAAATCTTCAGGAAAGACACACTCGGAACATTTCCAGTCCACATCTCATGTGGTGTCTTTGCAACTGATTTTGACGGAACCCTATTTAGTGTAAACGCATACGTTTCTAGAGCGTATCCCCAAAAGGATAATGGAAGAGTTGAGAGACTCATCATTGATCGAACCATATCTAATAAAGTCCGATTCCTCCTCTCAGACACGCCATTCCATTGTGGTGTTCCAGGAGGGGTGAGTTGTGAAACAATTCCACAATCTCTCAAATGATCACTGAATTCTTGGCTTAAGTATTCTCCTCCACGATATGATCGAAGAGCCTTAATACTTTTGCCAAGTTGATTATGTACTTCATTTTGGAACTCCTTGAACTTTTCAAAGGATTCCGACTTGTGTCTCATTAAATAGACATAGCCATACCTGCTGAAATCATCAGTGAAGGTAATGAAGTATCGAAAATTTCCTCTGGCACTTGTGCTCATTGGGCCGCATACATCTGTATGTATAAGGCCCAATAGGTCACTGGCCCTTTCATTTACTTTGTTGAAAGGGGCCTTAGTCATTTTGCCTAGTAAACAAGATTCACATTTCTCACATGATTCATAATCAAATGAGCCCAAAAGCCCATCACTATGGAGTTTTGAATCCGTTTCTCGTTTATGTGGCCCAAACGACAATGCCATAGAAAAGTCTGATTCGTGTCATTTGATTTGAATCTCTTGGTGTTAATGTTATAGATTGGTGCAGTCTGGTTTAAAACATAAAGCCCATTCTCTAATGGGCTGCTACCATAAAATATATCATTGTAATCAAAAGAACAACATTTATTCTTAATTGAAAACTGATATCACATCCAAAATAGGAATGGAAATAATATTTCTGCTTATAGCAGGTACATAGTAGCAATTATTAAGCTTTAAAACCAAACCAGAAGGTAAAGACAAGTTATATGTTCCTACGGCTAATGCAGCAACTCTTGCTCCATTCCCCACGCGCAGGTCCACTTGTCCCCTTTCCAACTTCCTACTGTTGCTTAGGCCCTGCATATTTGTACAAATATGAGCACCACAGCCGGTATCCAATTCCCAAGAAGTAGAACCAGAAGTAGTAACATTTACTTCTATAACATAAATACCTGAAGATGAAGTCTCGAAAGTCTTCTTCTTCTTCTTTTTCTCTTCCAAGAATTTATTGCAATTTCTCTTCCAATGCCCAGGCTCTTTACAGTAATGGCACTTATCAGTCTCAGATGGGCCCGGCTTGGGCTTTGGGGCTGGCGCCGGCGTGTCCTGGTTCTCAACCGGGACTGCCTTGCCCTTTCCCTTACCTTTGCTAAGTTTCTTAAACTTCTTACCCCCTTGTACCATAAGTACATTAGGAGTGCCCTTCTTGATATTTGGCTCAGCTGTCTTGAGCATGCCATGCAGCTCAGTCAATGTCTTTGTCAAGTTATTCATGTTATAGTTCATAACAAACTGATCATAACTTGACGGCAGTGACTGCAGAATGATGTCAGTAGCCAACTCTTGGCTAATGGGACAATCCAGCTTCCCCAGGTTATCAATATAACCCATCATCTTAATGACATGAGGACTGACTGGACTGTCCTTTGGTAGCTTGCATTCAATGAGAGATTTAACCGTCTGGTATCTCTCAGTTCGTGCTTGCTCCTGAAACATACTTTTCAGGCTAGTGATCATCTCCACGGGCGACTCCACGTTCTCGTATTGCTTCTGCAAATCCGAGTTCATGGTAGCCAACATGAGACAATTCACATCGACCACATCATTGGAATGCTTGTCCCAAGCACTCCTTTCTGCATGTGCAGCATTGGATCTCGGTTTTTCAGGGAGAACATTTTCAAGGACATAGTCCCGCTTCTCCTGCTTGAGAACAATTCTCAAGTTCCGATACCATTCGAGAAAATTCGATCCATTTAACTTGTCCTTCTCAAGGACGGATCGCAGGGAGAAAGAATTATTATGAGTAGTAGTCATAGCTGAGAACATAGAAAAGAAAAAGGTTTAGTTATGATGTTCAAGAAATGAGAAATCTTAACTTTTAAGAAAACTCGCATTATATTCAATCAATGCTTCCTCAGATGAATATAATGATCCAAGACCCATATTTTACTAAATTCAAGTGAGCCACTGGCTATCACTCAACTTTAGCTATTTAGGTAAGCAATAACCTTGCTAGTTATATCCAATATAACTCTTGGTTGTGGATGGACATCTTATGTCCTATCCACTTGATGTCTCTGAGCCCAAAACGATTTTGACGGCCCAGTCAAGTAAACCAATCTCTTCAGTCACGTAATTGTCGATGTCTTGCACTGCAAGTCCATCAACATGATTACCTCTGCCTTACTCATGAAATAGTGGATATCTTGCACTGCAAGTCTATCACACAACTAAATGGGTCTTGACAGTTGACAAGATTGGAAAGACATCAAGTATCACTTGATATTTGGTTGAGGAACGGAACCATTTAAAACGTTCAGTTTTACTATGTTTTAATTCTTATAATTAATTAATCCGCGATAACCGATCAATCCAATTGATCCGGTTTTGAATACCGGTCAGCGTCGATCGATGCTACATTAGCATCGGTCGATGCCAACCTAATCAAAACAATCGCATTTAAACCATTCACAGTGTTCGACCATTATTAACCAAGCTCGATAACCGGTCCAATCCAATTGAACCGATCCAACAATCTCGCGAGGCTGTGTCGATCGATGCAACAATTGCGTCGGTCGACACTAGGCGAAAACTAGGTTTATTCGGGTTTTCGCCCTGCATCGATCGTTGCCGGATTGGCAACGATCGACACCATGCGAAAAACCCTAAATTTATTCAAGTTTTCGCTCTGCGTCGATCGATGCCCGATTGGCAACGATCGACACTATGCGAAAAACCTTAAAACGTTTTCGAACAAAAAACCCTAAACTAGGTTACTTTGATCAAAACGAGTTTTAGCATGCTTGTATCAATTATACAAAGATCTAGATTCAAATAATCTAATCATCATGCTACAGATTCAATGGAACCCTAAAGCTCTGATACCACTGAAGGAATTTCTAGCAGTTCTAATCAGGATTAGCAACCCTAGTCTGAATTCCGAGCCTAGGATCTAAGGTTCATGTAATTGAATCTATCAGATCTCGAGATTACCTGATGAATATGCAGCGGAAGTGTTTGCAGATAATCGAGATCACGAATCGCCTCAAATGCTGCGCCTCTACTGGTATCCACACGCACACCAACTGGACCGCAGGGATGCTAGTGCCTTACAGAGATCTAATCTCCAGAGAGGTTTATTTCTGTGTTCTGGTGGCTGTTTTTAGGTTAGCCGACGAGTTTAGGTCGACCATATATCTTATATATGTCGGCTTAAACCACAACGGAATTAACCAACGATTAAACCGAATTAATCTGATTAATCCGTGAGTGCATCGATCGATGCACTCTCTGCAACGATCGATGCTTCCCCAGAACATTGATATCGAATGCATATCAAATATGCATTCATTGGATCATTACATTAATGATCAACCTCGTCTATGACGCCCAGTTTGCTTAGGTGTGTGACCCTGTAGGATCATATAACACTAGTAATGAGTTCTTAACTCATTGATCATAAGTGGCTTCTAGCAAAGCGTTATGACTACCCAGTGTTATGTGATTGTCTCATCTCGACTATACGACTTTCACTTAGAACAAGTACAGTAGATTTCAGGACATTCCCAACAATCCCGGTAGAAACGATCCACGAACCAAGCATCCCGTCCCCCCGAAAGCGATCAAGAAGAACCTGACGATACGGTCCAACAGAACGGCGAGGATGATATGTGCTTCAACGTTCAAGCAAAGAACACTGATCTCATTGCTTTCCTAACTGACGACAATGAGGATTGGCGACTTCCAATAAGAGCATATTTAACAGAAGGAAAACTTCCAGAAGACAAATGGGAAGCGCGACGACTTAAAGTCAAAAGTGCACGATACACTATACATAACGGTATCCTTTATAAATACTCGGCTAATAAAATCCTCCTCAGATGCATACACGGAGACAAAGTAAGTCGAGTTCTCGAAGAGACGCACTCTGGAGAATGCGGCAACCACTCCGGAGGCAGGTCTCTCGCCCTCAAAATCAAGTTGAACGGTCACTATTGGCCGACTATGATAGCCGATTGCGAGACCTATTCCAACAAGTGTGAAAAGTGTCAGCGTCATGCACCATTCATACATCGGCCTACGAACTGCTTACAACTTCAACCGCGGCTTATCCATTCATGAGATGGGCGATGGATATCGTTGGACCATTACCACTATCCAATCAAAGGCGTTTCCTGCTTATCATGACCGACTACTTCACAAAGTGGGTAGAGGCCAAAGCTTACGTCGCAATCCACGATGTCCATGTCCAGAACTTTGTTTGGAAATACATCATATGCCGTTTTGGGTTGCCTTATGAGATCGTCAGAGACAACGGGTCACAATTTACCTAGAACCTATTTGAAGGGTTCTGTAAAAAGTGGGATATACGTCTCAGCAAGTCAACACCGAGATATCCCCAGGGAAACGGACAAGCAGAAGCTACAAACAAAACCATCATTGCCGGCATCAAAAAACGCCTTGAGAGCAAAAAAGGATTTTGGGCTGACGAGCTAGATGGCGTCCTCTGGTCGCATAGAACGACCCCCCGCCTCGCAACGGGAGCTACCCCATTCTCCTTAGCCTTTTGCGTAGAAGCGATGGTACCAGCAGAAGCTAACATTTACACTCTCCGCCGTTCTCTCATGCCGCATCACACCGAGATTAACAACAAAACAAAAATTAAGTAAATAATCACGTTCGATCAACGTCAAATTCAGAACGACATCTAACAAAGTCGGTATTCCAAGACGATCTGACAGGTCCTCTGTGCTCATCGGGAATAACCCAGGGGGACATCTTGACATAGAAATATTGTCTCTGCCAATTGTTGATCTTGCTCGGAGCATTCATCATTACACGGTTACCGCTTTTGAGCTTAACCGCAAAACATCTCGGGCTGGTCTTCGTCATGGGATTAATTGAAGACATCTCTTCAAAGATACTAACGGTTACAGTTACGTCTACTTCGGAGCCTAGGACGAGGAGGCCCACCATATGGCGAACCGCGACGGCTGACAATTGGGAAATGGCGATCTCCCGACGATGGCAATAGGAGACCAGTAAGTCGGGGAGTGGAAGCCAGCAGCGAGACCCTCCATTCCTAGTATTGATAAAATACGACTCGTATAGGGTGATATAGCCCGATGGCGGGTTCCATGGACGATCCATCGTACAAGGGATCAAATATTCGATTCTCGGATCGGCGCCGCATCCTCGAAGCGTGGAAGCCACAGATTCCAGAGTAGAACGAGTCTCGTAAACATTCGCGAACGCTTCAGACGGGGAAGCCGAAAATGGAATAGATGGTGCACTATCGTCGTCAGAATCGTTCCCTTCAATGTCGACATCTTCGTCGGATCTATCGGATGATGCACCGGCATCGTCAAAGTCGTTCTTTTCAATGTTGACACCTGTATTGGATCTATCGTCCGAATCGCGAAGCTGAGGGATCACAAAATCCCTTCGACCTGAAGTTTCTGCGGCATCGGTTTGCCGGGATAGTTCACGACGACGGTAAAGTTCTTCAGCAAGAATCAGATGATCCCCTATATCGGAAGAAGTACTTGAAGACGATGAATCGGCAGAAATATTATGGCGACTTGACGATTCATCCGCATACGAGACAGTAACAATCTCTTTATCCTTTTTCAGAGCAGCGGATCAACGACATGATTGATGAAGAACGAACGAAGAACACTAACGACAAACAAGGTTTGATCTAAAAACCTAGGGATCTAAGGAGGAGTGACGGCGGAGAGACAACCGGAAAATAAATACGGCAGAGAGAAAAAGTTACCTTTCGAAATTCTTCACTCGAGCAGAATGAAGAAATGAGAAGTGAGAAGGGACTATTTATGGTGGAAATGACGGCGCAAGATTCGAGGCAATAATTACCTAGGTGACGCTTCGTGTCTCGCACCTATCCGACCAATTGAACCGAGAATCAATTCCGGTTTCGTCTAATCTTCGCCGGTTTAGGTTCAATTATTAGATTTACCAATGGTCTGAGTTATAAACGGACGGATCCGATAAGACATGGGCTTAAAGCAAAAGCGAAGCCCGTCAAATAAAAAAGATATGGGCCTATAAACTCATCTCTTAAACCATAAGTTAACTCCTCGTAATGCCGACTTGAATACAAGTCGCCACACTGGGGGGGGGGCTTATTGTTGGAGTCAAGATTAGCACTTTCCTAAAAGGCCTGTTCATGAGTTTAGGTCGGCCCAGAATGAAAAGTCGGAACAAAGCCCAAGGCGGTAAAACTTAGGTTAAACCGAACTCGGGACGGCCGGCTTACATTAGGGTTTAGGGGGTGTTAGTTAAAATAGGGCAAAGTCGGCGCTAGAAGATATGGAAATCTTCCATCTTAACGGAGCCGAGATATTAGGAAAATATTTATATTTATTTAGATTTTCCTTATTATTTACCGACTTTGTAACCTTATAAAAGGCGACTTCATAATTCAATAAACACACGCTTTTCTTAATATTTTTAGCCAGAGAGACTTTAGCGAATCAACTTTAACCTAATATCTCTCCGGCGACTTTCGACTTCCTTTTGCCGACTTCCATCTCGGATAACCGGCATTCAAACCCTAATTTCCGCAATCTCACCGTGTTCCTAAATTCTTCTTTTAGAATCCCCAATTTACAAACCCTAAAATTCTTGCTATCTTTGGATACGCGGAATTAAGATTCACCTGTTCCTTTCCTTCCAAATTATGTAAGTGCAAACCTGAAACAATAGTTTCATAACAGCTCCCTTACGATGATACTCAGTGAACTATTCCCAGTTATAGCCATTGCTACAAAATAATGTCTCGTGTGCAGTTCTTGGTTGGTCTAAGAAATTTTATTTAGTATTTGTGTTAAGTATTTACAGTTTCATTTGTAGATAAATTACATGCCTGTTGACTTTGTAGTATTATGTCACTTGTAAATTATGTTTGGCGTTGACTTAAACAACACTAGAGTTTTCTCTTTATAGAATGTTATTATATGCTTGGTTTGTTGATACGAGAAGTTCCTAAACAATAAAAATTGAAAGTCGAAGTAGCTCCAAAGTATAATCACATTTCAAAAGAAAATGTTAAAAGAGTTCCCTTCAAATCTTCATTACATTGGACACAAGACCATGCGAGTAAGGAACTCGGTAGGACTGGAAAAAAAACAACTGGATGGGCTGAGTATGCAAAACAACCCGCATTCTTTAGATGACAAGTAAGCCCATGTATATCTCATAAACTATTTAATTTCGAAAGTCTAAGGTCCGATTGCTATATGACTCATGATGCTAATTGTTTATTCGGCTTTTGTTTGGTTTTCGTTCAATCATTTTTCATTGTTGTAGCACCTGATAATAGTAAGAGACAGTAGTCAGAAATAAAACGAGTTAATATGGTAAAGAAAAAAAGGTATTTTTGTCTCATATGGTTTTTCAGAAAGAAGACATGGATGAACCATTTAGCTAGCTTATCTCATACGGAAAACCAAGTAATGAAGTATAATGCGGGAATGCTTAGAGCAAAACGACCGCCAGCTTGTGTCACCAAACAACCGGTCTTGTAATTGGAATCTATTCCCATGGTTTTTTAAGAAGAAAAAAATATCGAACTCATTTGGTTGATGCATTCATCCAACATTGTGTTTTTGTATTACTCTTTTGAGATTGATATCACTAATGTTTTTTGGGGATGTGTTTTAAATTCTCTTGACAGTGTTCTAAAACGCGGTCTAGGCGGCCGCCTAGGCGGGGTCTAGGCTTTAGGCAGTTTTTGACCGTTGCGACTTTCTCCTAGTTATTAGAATTAGGCGTTTGTGTTATTAAGCGGATTTAAACGGTTATAGGCGGAGTTAGGCGATTCTAGGCGGCTATACACGATCTTTAACCAATTATCATTTGATTTTTAAGTTTCATGTTTGTTTCGGTCTAATTTTAAATTTTTATTACATATAACTAAATTTATAAGCTCTTACTTCATAAATTAATGGTTATCAATTAAAAAATGTTATAAATTAAACAGATTTGATAGCAAATGTCGTGTGCTGATAAATTTAACTAATATTTTTTGTTATTTCAATGTATTTTGAGTTTTAAATCTATTTTTAAGACTAAGAATATTTGAATTATATAATATATATTATATAACATATCTAATATATATAGTTTTCTTTTATAAATGCATATACCGTCTAAAATCGCCTAGGCCCCGACTAGGCGTTATAGACGCTAGGCGGTGGGTCGCCGCCCGACTAGCGCCTAGCGCTTTCTTGAACACTGCTCTTGACATGAATATTTTTAGAAAGCTGAGGAAAAAAAGTATAACAGAAGAAAACCGACAAAAAAAACTTTCCCTCTCTTCCATACAAGTTTCTCTCGAAAGCTGTGATCCTTTTCCTTTCACCTTCACTGTCGCCGAACTCGGCGGCGGCTCCCTCCGGTCCTCATGACCAAAAAGAAACCTCCCAAAAACGTATCTCAATAACCCCCCCCCCCCCAAGGCTCTCCGCCTTCTTCCTCTTCAAAACCCCTTCCACCAAAATCAACGACTGAAGTCACTTGATCCATAAAAAAAATCGACCCCCAGTCTGATAAGAGTCGCTAACCCGACCATCCCAAACATAGAAGTTTCCCAAACCTCTGCTCCTGATGCAGTTCCGGCAAAAAAAACAAAAGCCCAAAATGATGGATCGGATTTTACAGTCCAAATCCAAGATGCAAATGGCGCCCTTAAGAAATCTGATGCTGCACAAGAAATCCCAACATGTCAAAACCAGCCAGCACCTGCAGGTAGTGGCAGTGACAGCCTTCTCACAACATGACGAATACCACATCAACAACCGGAGATACTCTGGAAAAATCTGGTTAATAGCTCCTCATCAAAGCATCAGCCGATAGGTACTCCCTTCACTCTTGAATCTGGATAACCCTATCTAACACCCTGAATATGTTATCAAACAAAATCACCAAGCCTGGGACAGTTTTATAATTGGATAATTCTACAAAGACTCATTACCTCGTGGAGCTGTTCATGCAATAGTAAATGGTATTTGGAGTCGCCAGAAGCAAGACAACTCAGTTTCAAAATGGAAGACTCTTCTTTCTTATTTAGAGCCCCTGCCCCAACGCTAGGATAAGAATTCTCAGCCTAAGCCTTTGGCAGATTGATGGCCAAACCATGTTTGTTGCCAAATGGTCTCCGGGTCCAAAACAGGAGAAACATGAATTATCTACCGCCCCTGTCTGGCTGGAATTCACAGGCGTACCGCTCCAATTCGTCAACAAGGATGCCCTTCAAGAGATTGTAGGATTGGTAGGCCAATATGTTTGCCTTCATCCGTCAACAGAAAACCTGACCGGTATTGAAGTGGCAAAGGTCTAAACAATAATAGAACCTCGAAAAACTCTTCATGAAGATGTCAATGCGCGCTTCGAAAGTGAAGATATCAGGAGAATCAAAGTGTCCAGACCTTGGTTGCAGATGTATGCTCTCACTGCCACAAGGTCGGACATACCATCTCTCGATACTCTGCATCACCTGTTACGTGTACCCTCTGTAACTCAGTGAAGCATCCAACATTGAGTTGTCCGACAGGAAAGAAATATGACAATAAAGGCAAGGCACCCATCAAAATTATGCTTCCCATTGTCTCTCAACCCAAATTTGTCCCAAAGAACTCCCCAAAGAAGAAAACATTCTACATGTCCCTAAACCTTGACACTTCCCAGAAACCAAACACAAGGAGCCAATCGCTTACTGCCAAATATCACCTCCCATTTTACTCAGTCACATAGGTGATTTTCCACAAAGATCTCACTTCCATTTATGACCATGACCATATCGGTGGTAAACTATGTGTTGATTTCAACATGAAATATGTGAAATCTCTTCCGTCGACCTCCAACACTGGCTCTGCCATAGACAGTGACAAGTCCTCCGATGATGAGGATAACCCGGACGATGGAAATGACAAATTCATTGAGGTGATCTCAAACATATTAAAGAAGCTATCTAAAGAAAAGCTGAAGGCCCTTTAAACCTCTAATTGTTTTCCCTTTTTATGGATCTTTTTGTGGAATATTAGAAGGTTCAATGATTCTGTAAAGCGGCACGGATTTAAAAAATGTTTAAGGAAGTATAATCCAATTTTTGGTGGTCTATTAGAGACCCATGTAAAGCCGGATAAAGCCTCTAATATAGTAAACAGAGGTCTCCCGGATTGGAATACAGAGTACAATGATATATCATGGTTTTTACCCATTTTAGACCATGATAGATGTGTTTTAGTGTCTTTTGTCTTTGTTTAGAGTCTTTTACAGGTTAAATCAGGATTGGAGCTAATTGGAGATATTTGGAGCATTTTGGGACTTTTGGGACGTTTTGGCCGAGAGCTTAACTCACTGTTCGTATAATTGATCATGCGTCGATCGTTGCACTCAATGCATCGATCGATGCAGTCGCGAGATGGGCCGTACACGTCGGTTTGACAAGTATTGAAGATTTACAAAGAAGCCCAAGATAGTTCCAGTATTTACACAGAAGCCCCATCCGAGATTATGCCTATATAATAGAGTTTTTAGAGTTTTTATTATAAGTTTTGACATACGCTTTATAGTTGGCTTTAATAATTAAGAGCAGAGGATTTTTAGAGCTTTTGGGGCTGATCTGAACCTGATTCATCATCTGTATTTGGAGAAGATTTCGAACCCCTTTTACTCTTATTCTTTTATGCAATTTACTTATCATATGATCATGTTTTCATTATCTATGTCTGAGTAGATTCCTAGTTAGGCTTAGGGTTTCTCACATAGGATTTCATGACTTGCTAGACTTGTTCAATTTCAGTTAAGGATTCAAACTATATCTGTTCTTCAATTTAATTGTGCTTAAAGCTAGTTCTAACCTGATCAATTAGAATCTAGATCTTAGGTTGCTAAATACGTCACGTAAGTGGGGTTTAGGAACCAGAACTAATTAAATTGGGCAATTAAACTTTGCGCAAACGGAAGTTTGGTTTAGGATAATTGTGAACATATCAAACTTGGACTTATTGCTAGTTTAATCTGTTAGTTCTCGCAAACGGAAGTTTGGTTTGCTGCACTTAGACTTAGAGAATTATCGCAAAGGAATTTGGTTAATTCTATATCTGTGTTTTGAGTTCTAGAACTGTGCTTAATTAGATCCTTGCTGAATGAACTGTCTGCTAGTCTGATTTCCTGAGAATACCCTAGGTTTGACGCTTTTAATTACTTGCTTTCACAACCAATAATCTCTGCTACTGATTTACTTTCTTGCACTGTTTTCAATACAATCACATTGCTTATTTCTAGTATTCATTCCCTACGGTTTGATTCTCTTGAGACCAAGTGTCCCTGTGGATTCGATAACCATATATACTACTTTGACATTGCTGTTCACTTGCAGTTTAGTATAGGGATTAATTCTTGACCTATCATACAACTATGAATTCTCTGACTTAGGCAAAATATGGTTGATGTGGCACAATGCTGTAAAGGTTAAGGTGGTCTCAAAATCCCTGCAATCATTCAGTTCATTATTTACTCTTCCCTTTGTGAACTGCGAGGTCAGAGTAACGTTGGTGTATAGATCAACCTGCATAAAAGAAAGGAGACTTTTGTGGTCCGAATTAGAATCAATTTCTGTCTCTACCCTTTTTGATGGAGTTCCATGGATAGTCTTAGGTGACTTAAATGAAATAATTGACCCAAGTAGCATTCAAAAACTGATCAGTTCTCTTCGGCCCGAGGTATGAGAGATTTCAAAGATTGTTTGCAGAAAAGTGGCTTAAGTGATCTGCCTTACATAGGTAATACCTTCACCTGATCTAACAATCAAGGCACCAGCTCAAGTACCTCAAAGCAGAAAACAGTGGCAAAGAAACTGGATAGGATTTTGGTAAATGATACTTGGTTGTCAACTTCCCCCAATCAATTGGTGTCTTCGGCGAGCTTGGTATCTCAGACCATAGTCTTTGATGTGTTTTCCTTGACTAGCTGAAACCGAAGCAGAAACATCCTTTCAAAAATTTTGCTCACCTAAACCAGCACCCTGATTTTGCCAATCTCATTTCAGCTTGTTGGAATGGCCTCTCCTTCGATTGCTCGAAAATGCTTTCTATATCCAAGAAGCTCAAGGAACTAAAAAGCATCATCTGATATTTCAACAAAACAAACTTCTCAAATATAGAGATTCGGGTATTTGAGGCCTATCATGATCTTCTTCAGTATCAAGACAAGCTCTTGTGTGGCCCATCTCCATCCGCCGCATAGGAAGTTATAAATGCTCACCAGAAATGGTTCTCTTTGGCAGTTGTAGAAGAATCCTCTTTAAGGCATCAATCCAGAATTCAATGGATTGTTAATGGAGATGCATCTACTGCCTTTTTCTACAAGCAAATAAAAATCAGAGCAGGGCAAAACCATATCAATCTTCTTCTCGACTCGTATGGCTCAGTGATCGACTCTCTAGATGGTATAAAAAGTCATGTTGTGAATTTCTTCGAAGGACTCCTTGGTGGTTCTGTAATGGATACTTCCTCGTCTTCAGTCGCTATTGCCTTTCTGGTTCCCTTCAGATGCTCAGAGGAAGCAGTTGAAGCATTAAACGCCCCCTTCTCTGATCTCGATATTCAAAAATCATTCTTCAATCTTCCCAAAACAAGTATCCTGGACCTGATGTGTACCCAGCAGAATTCTTCACAGCACATTCGCAAAATGTTGGGAGAGAAATGATAGATGCCGTGCAAGAGTTCTTCTCTTCTGGGTGTCTTCTCCAGCAATGGAACTCCACGATTCTGACATTGATTCCAAAGAAATCTAACGCCTCAAATATCAGTGAGTTCAGGCCTATAGCCTGTTGTAACTCTGTTTACAAAGTTATCGCCAAGTTGCTAGCAAACCGATTAAAAGCAGTACTTCCAGGTCTTATCTCTAACTCCCAATCTACTTTCATCTCGGGTCGATCACAAGCAAAAAAATGTATTGCTTGCAACTGAGCTTGTGCATGCTTATAACTGGAAAACAATTTCCAAAAGATGTATGCTAAAGGTGGATTTCCGAAAGACCTTGGATACTGTCAACTGGGAGTTTATCTTAAACAGTCTCGAAGATCTGAACTTTCCCCAATCCTTTTGCAATCTGTTAAAGCAGTGTATCTCTACCACCAGATTCTTTTTTGCAATAAATTGTGAGTTATGCGGCTACTTGAAAGGGTCAAAGGGACTGAGACAGGGTTGTCCCCTTTCGCCATATTTATTTGTCTTGGTGCTAGAAGTATTTTCCCAACTGCTAAACAACAAATTAAGCTCGAGCAATATTGGATATCATCCAAATGCAACAGATCCAAAGGTTACACACTTAGTGTTTGCTGACGACATAATGGTATTCTTTAAAGGTGGAAAAAGATCATTGGAAAATATCGCAGCTGCTTTTGATACCTTCTCTCAATGGTCTGGTCTTCAAATGAACCGCATAAAAACGGATCTCTTCATCACAAGGATGAACCGTGGTGAATCTAATGACCTGACCAGTCTCAGATTCAACCTTGGTTCACTCCCAATCCGCTACTTGGGACTTCCTTTTATGAGCATGAAGCTTCGGCTATCTGACTATGGACCTCTGCTTGACAAAATCAATGGGCGTTTCACTTCATGGAACTCTCGGGCACTCTTTTTTTCTCTGGCAGGTTAAAGCTGATCTCCACTACAATCTTCGGGGTAATCAAGTTATGGTCTTCAACTTTTATCCTTCCAAAAGATTGCCTTAAGAAAATTGAATCCCTATGTATCTGTTTTTTATGGAGTGGGGACATATAAAAACCCGCAGCTACAAAGGTATCGTGGGAAAAAGTCTATCTTCCCAAATCTGAAGGTGAATTAGGTCTAAAGAACTGCTCCATATGGAACAAGACTCTTTGCCTCAGGTTGATTTGGAATCTATTTGCTAATGAAAACTCTCTATGGGCTGAATGGATACGATCTTACAGAATAAAGGGAGGCTGTTTCTGGAGCTTGGATGAATCAAAATATACATCTTAGACATGGAAATCACTTCTAAATCTGAGATATCTGGCGAGCCTATTCCTAAGAGCCAAAGTGGGAAATGGAAGAAGCATCAGTTTCTGGTGGGACTATTGGACTCCTCTTGAACCTCTAATCAAATTCATTGGTCCAATGGGTCCTTGAGATCTAATGATTCCCATCTCAGAAATTGTTAACTCAGCATGCAACAATATCGGATGGACTATTAGAGGAGCGAGATCAACAGTTGTGGAAAGACTTCTCATTTATCTGACTACAATCCCTCTGCCATCGGATCAGAGCTCGGATGATTCATACTACTGGTTAATTGATGATAAGGAAAGGACCACCTTCTCTACCAAGGAAACTTGGGAGGTGATCAGACCAAGAAGCAACCAGAAAGCATGGACTTCCTATGTATGGTTTAAAGGAGCAATCCCGAAAAATGCTTTCACTATGTGGGACTTCCTATGTATGGTTTAAAGGAGCAATCCCAAAAAATGCTTTCACTATGTGGGTTCTTCAACAAGATCGCTTACCAATAAGAGTAAGACTAGTAAAATAGGGAGTGCAAGTTTCTCGCCCGTGTTGCCTTTGCACAAGCTCCACAGAAAACAGAGACCACCTTTTCCTGCGCTGTGAAGTAAGTGAGCAGATATGGGAGCTAGTTCTCAAACGCCTTGGTTACTTCCCCATGGTATTCTACACTTGGAATGCTTTCTCAATTTGGTTAGATATCAATGACAGTCTCGCCAAGGATATTACGCAAGCTATCTATGGGATCTGGTCAGAGTGCAACAACAGACTGCATAACAGCAGAGCGTCAACTCCGCAGATAATTCTCAAGGCCATTGACAGGCAGATTCGAGACATCATCCTGGGAAATAAAAATCTCAAACCCTTCAGCAATCTAATACATATATGGCTTGCTTATGAATAGAGGACTTGTTTTCCCTCTTCTTCACCAATTTAGGCTTAACCTTGCTTTTATTTTATTTTTCCATGGTCAATCCTAAAATGGACCCTCTCTTTTAAAATCATACAAACAACTATCATTTTATATGAAATTCACATATTTGGCATAAAAAAGTATAACATGCAAACTCCTACCAAAATGACATGATCGAAAAACATTTTAGAATTTATATCGGTGATTCATCCAAATGTTATATACATTTTTTAACACCATAATGGACAGTGTTCTTTTTTGAAAAAAGGCTTACTATTTAATGTTGAAGGGAAAAAAAACAAGCCAAAGGCCTTATTGTGTTAAGTTATACCCACATCAGCTAGAGCCCACAATCTCCATTGATTTGAACCCAATAAGAAATAGATCATAGAACATTACACATGACTTAATGGCAAATCTGATGGCGATAGAAGTTATGTGGGGAGATGAGAAGATAGTCAATGATCTGATTCAGAATAGAGAGTGTTGATATTCAATATTCCAGAAGGGAGTTATGATCTCGAGAGAATGTACTCTTCTAAGGAGAAGTCGTGGAGAACCACAATTGAATCATGTCCAAAGAGCAAGCCGGATTTGAGTCTCGATAGTTGGAGAACCGGTTACGGATCGTCATGTCAATTGAGGAGGTAACAGAGCTGTGAGAACCAAAGGTTTGTGTGTGCATCCTTGAATTCCTTTCTTTCCAAATCGAATAAATAACGCATTGCCACACCAAAACCAGTAATTTCTTATGGTGCTTTGGTCCACGCAGGTTCCGAAGCAAGTTGAGGGTTAGTTGCCAGGATCTTGGAGGAACAATTTAGAAACGGTAAGCAAAAGATTCCAAAATGCTCCAACTAAATGGACAATAAAAGAATATATGGTCCCTTGACTCCGCCGAGATGTTGCAAAGCAGGCATGTAGGATCAGTTAAGAGTCCCCAGAAGCGACTCTTTCCTTTGTTGGAGATCTATTGAGCACAAAGAGCCAGACCAGGAAGTTATGCTTGGGGATACCACTGTTCCAGACAATCGATTTCCATGTTACCTGGGGTTGATGGCACTTGATTGAGGTATATACTTTGCCCGTGTAGTATTTAGACCATAGCTTTTCTTCAAAGATCCACTCATACCATTCCTCGGATTCAGATAATAAAAGGGAGGAGATATAGCTATGTATTGGTACTTGTTTTCTGATCGAGCAGGTCGTAGAGACCAATTCCCAGCAATGCATAAGTCTGAAACTATTGAGTTTTGCCCTATTTCCATGCGTATTGATGCTCCCTCAGGTTGAAAGTCTTTCAAACACCCAAAGGGGGACCAATTGTCTGTCCAGAACTTTTGCTTTCTTACCATTCCCCAGTCTTAGCTTTATCCAATCGTAAGCTAAGTTTCTGATCTTGAGAAATTTGTTAGCTAACCATGAGTTCCTCTGCTTGGTTTTTATGCAGTCCAGAAGTTATTTAAAAAACCAGAGAGGACGTCTCTAACATACCACGCAACCCAGATAGATCCTGAGTTATAGAACAATAGCCAAACTAGTTTCAGAAGAAAAGTCGTGTTCCAGTTGACTAAGTCTCTACAAGCTAAACCGCCCTCTTACTTAGATAAGGTAAATGTTTCCCAAGAAACTCGCAAAGTGTGAGCCTTATGTTGTTCATTTCCACAAGTAAGCGCTACAGAGAGAATTTATCTTCTTGATACATTCTTTAGGTATGGCAAAAGTGGCACACCATAATTTGGTTATACCATTGATTACCGTATTGATAAGCAGTAGTCGGCCAGCGAAAGAGAGGGATCTTGCACTCCATGTATTGATCTTTGTTTTCACACTCTGAATAAGAGGCTCACAGTTGTGCATCAACGGTTTTTTAGTACAAAGAGGGACACCTAGATAGTGAACTAGTAGTGTACCATGAGAAAGTCATGTCGAGTTGCTAATATCTTGGATTTCTGATTGTGTTAGGCCTGAAGAGTAGAAACTTGTTTTTGAACACTGATGGCCAGACCCGATTGATGCTGGAAATCAGAGAGGATGCTCATAACAGCTTCAACAGAGTTTAAAGATCCATCAGTGAAGATCAAAAGATCATCAGCAAAGCAGAGATGGGTAAGTTTGGTGCTTCTATACTTGTGATGATATTGAAATTTCCCTTTTTCTGCAGCATTGTTAAGTAGAATAGATAAGCAGTTCATTCATTGCCATTACAAAGAGGTAGGGAGACAAGGGATCCCCTTGTCTTATGCCCCTCTTACCCTTGAAATAGCCATGAACTCAACCATTGTAACCCACTGTGAAGTTTGTTGTGCATATACACGCTCGCAGCCAAAGCAGGAACTGGTTGGGGACGTCTATTGTTGCCAAACAGTTAAGTACGAAGTCCCAATTCAGTGTATCAAATGCAGTTGCTATATCTAGTTTCATTACAATGCTTTTAGGACCTTTCTCTTTGAGGTAATCATTTAAAATTTCTGTCGTAAGAAGATTATTCTCAATAAGTAATCGCCCTTGAATGAATGCCGTCTAGTTTGGTAGTATGAGAGTGGGAAGAATCGACTTGAGCTTAGCCACCATGATCTTGGCTCACTACAAAAAAACATCGTTTTTGCAACTGGATCTTGCGACTATACTTGTAGTCGTAAAATTTTGCCACTATTAGGGGACAATAATGCTACTATTTTGCAACAACGGAAATATGGACGTGTATTAGTCGCTTATATACAACTAAAAATGTTTGTCGCCAATTTAGTCGTCGATTTACGACAAATGAACAACTATTGTTAAGACCTGAATCAATAGTCGCAGTGTATTACCCTGTATTGAAAATTGGTCAACGGCCAATCGGAAAGTCAACATGAGCATTTCTGTAATTTCCAATAGTTAAGGGGCATTTTGGTAATTTTACCAAAATATGAGCCGGAAGCTAGGACAGGCCAAGTGTTATTCTTTTAAGTAAAAAAAACATTTAGAAGACTAAGAATGGTGGAAACGGACCGTAGATGAGTTTTTTGGATTATCGGGAAAAGAAACCGATAAAACCGAAGAAACTTGTAAAATCCATAACCGGAGATACGAGTGTCCGTTTGAGCTGATTCAAAATTCTAAATTCATCTAAGAGAATTTGGAATCTTAAAACGAGGTTTTGTGGATTGATAGAAGCAGAT